>PVJI01003008.1:0-24045 GCA_004026765.1 Micronycteris hirsuta
GGACAATGGGGAGAAGAGTTTTTAGGAATCACTGTAGAGGACACATGGACAGAACTAAGGGGGAGGAGGGAGGTTGGGGGGGTGGGACAGGAGGGGAAGGGAGGGGGGAGGGGAGAGGCTGCAAATAACTGTAATTAAACAAAAAAATTAATTTAAAAAAATGTGTAAATTGGTAGTTACAAAATAGTAATGGGGATATAAAGTACAGCATAGGGAATATAGTCAATACTATTCTAATAACTATGTATGGTGCCAGGGGGTATTGGAAATACTGGGGGGGACCATATGTAAAGTATATGAGTATCTAACCACCATTCTGCACACCTGAAACTAAGACAAAATAATACTGAATGTAAACTTGTAATTGAAAAAATAAAATTTAAAAAAAACAAATAAATTAATAGAATGCCCTAATGAATTACAAAATGGAGGCACTTTTACCACTGGCTGTTCACACCATAAAAGGAGAGAAGCAATTAATGCTTCTCCTGATGGAAGAAGACGCCCAACCTGTGTATGAGTTCTGCCCCCCCCAAAAATACTAACCCTGAATCTGATGAAACCACTAGATTCAATTATCAACTAACAGAATTACAAATACAGAAGACTGAAGAATATGTTAAAGGACACCACAAAGATGTCCAGTCCCGACCTCTTTTCTGTGGCCTCTTTACCTGAGGAATGTCCCTGAATTATTTGTTTTTCTCTCAGGGTAAAGTTGTTTGTTTTTCATCTTGCTACATTCTATGCATGCTGGTTATTTTCTTTTAAATTTCCAGTGATTCTTTATTACCTACTCACATTTATAAAATATCTTATTTTAATGGAAAAAGCAGATTCCTCTGCTTTTGCAATGCAATATACCCGTTTCTCCCCTGAATGGCAGGGCCAGGGGCCAGTGGTGTTACTGACATCTCACACATCCAGAACAGAGATACAGTATTCAAAAATTAATCAGAAGGAAAAGAGAAAGAAGTAGACTACTCAAGCATACCGCAGCTCTTCAGGTTTCTGAGTTTTACTATCTTAACAGAAGCACTTGCGAGAAGACAAACACAAAGAAGCAAACAGTGGGAAAGAGGCTTTGCGTTGGTGATACAGAGTAATGGAAAGAAACACTGTCATCACAGTTTCAAACAGATGGTAAATAGGAAAATTTTATATAAGAAATTCAAACTTGACAAAATGTAAAAGACTAGAAAAACAAAAAAAAACAAGCATACAAAGCTTCTTTCCAGTTACAAAGGGATAGAGAAAGACAAATCTATTATCTAGGGAAGTCATAGAAAATTCCATCATCTTCTCTTTCTCAACTATGTCCTTCAGAAGATTTAAATTTCTACATCCCAGCTTAGGTTAGGAGTTTCCCTCAACTCATTTTTCTCTTCTACTTTCTATTTTTATTTGGACCATAAAGTACAATTAAAGTACACACTATGCACCAGAAACTATTAATATCGTCTGAACTCCCTTTCATTAATGTTTCATTACATGTTTAAGTTCAGTTACAGCATTTACTGCCATGACACTCTGCCCTTGCCACAGGATTGCTGGTCTGTATAAAAACCAGCAGTGTGTGCCTGCGTCCAGGAAGGAGTCCCAGCTTGGTGTTGGACATAACAACAGGCCACTCCCCTGTCTGAGTCCTGTCCACTAATTGTCAGCCAGCCTGAGAATTCAGCACCAGGAAAATCTGCATTTATACCATCTTATACTATTCCTGGACCGCTTCCTATGCTAGTTCCTCAAGTATGTTATCAGCTCCCAAATGGCAGGAGAAACACTTGGGTACCAGGTGGGATGCAGACAAACATCGGACTAGGTCCACACCAATGTTCCCCAGTAGATATAGAATGCATTTACTCACCCAATTCTCCTCTATCCTCCCAATGCTGAATTTGTCGCCCCCACCGGGGTCACTGTGCTGCTTCTGCTCGGCGTAAAATTCCTGGAGAGCTGCTAAGGCGTGGAAAGAAAGCTGGGGAACATCATCATCTTCCAAGTCACTCATCTCACAAATTGTCTATGGCCTGCAGATAAGTAAAAGTGCTTTTTCCCATCAAATAACAAATAAAAAATGTTTATCTCACAGCAAAGTTCCAAACTGAAAGTGAGTTTTTTAAAAAAAGAGAAACATATTTAAAAGAGATCAAACATCTGCAGAGGTCTTCCATTCAAATGCAATTTCCCTTTAAGGATATGTAGTTTTTACAAATGTGATTTTCAGATTTTTATGATACCTTGTAGAATAAAAATTTTCCCAAGGATCTGAAGACATTTTGTTCTCTTCTGGCACCCAAATGGCCATGTGCAGATAGTGCCCAGCAGATTCTCTGAATCAGAGATCTTTTTACACTTGAACATCACTGTTAGGTGATCTAAGGCTCCTGGCTGTTATTGATAGGATAAATAAAGGATTAAAAAAAAAAAAAAAAAGCACAGAACGAGCTATGAAAAACCAAAGGGACAACAGAAGAAAGGGAAGAAGAAAAGTAAAACAAAGGGAGAAAAGGAAGGTGTTTTTGTAGAAATGATGGCCAGGCACAATTACTTCTTCAGGTACCTCCCAGTCATACAGCTTGGGAAGACAGCTATATGTGCCCAAGACCTCTACCGACTGCCAGTTCCAGGGCTCCCCAAACCACCCTCATGTGCAGCAATTTGCTAAAAGCCTCACAGAACTCACTAAGGGCAATTATACTCACAGTTATTACAGGGAAAGGGTACAAATTAGAGCCAGCCAAGGAAGAGATGCAAAGTCCTGAACATTCCAAATAGGCAGCTCCCATTGCCGTCAGGAGGCACTACCCTCCTGGCATCCATGTGTGAGTGTTGGGGTGTAGTCTGGATTGAGGCTTCATGGCATCGCCATGACTGAGTGAAGCACTGTCCCCCAGACTGAAGTCAGTCCCCAGCTCCTGTCCCCAAGGCTGGTATGGTCTGAGGGCCCTCCATGAATAACAGACATTTCTATCACTTGGGAAAATGTTTACAGGTTATCTATCAAAAGCCAAACCTCTATTTGGGTGAGGTAAATTCCCTACTACTCAGGAACCAAACACATTTATAACCCAAAAGTTATTCTTAGCACAAAAACAGCACACTATTTGCTTTTTAAAACATTGTGTCTAAATTTTACAGCAAGTGAAATGTTGAAAGTCAGCATTCAAGAGCTTTGTCACATGTTCCCCCTCCCACGCTAAGGCCTCTGTGGGTGCATTTGATCCAGTCTTGGCCTCAGGCCCCAGCCACCAAGGGCAACTGGAAAAGCAAGACTCTTACGGGGGGAATTCCCCAGGCCTAGAGATAGTGTCCAAAAGATGCAGAGTAGCCATTTAAAATGAGAAATGCCTCTTGATGCTACTTTTTTCTTTTCAAAATAAAAAAGCCAGACTTTCCACCTAAAATCCTACAAACAAAAATAAAATCTGATATGTACCGACTACTGACAAACCAGTGTATTGTCACAAATCTCAAGAACATGTAAGTCACAAAGTTACAGATTACATATAGTATAACCAAGTCCACATACATGAAATTCAAAAACATGCAGATAAAAGCAAGTGAATTAAAAACTCAAGATTAAAAATTAAAGTTCCTTCTGGGAGTGAGAAATGGGCTTGGAAAGAGATACACATAAAAATTTCCTAAATGTTTATTACATTCCAACAGAGACCTGTAGATTTGTTTGTGTAAGTAAAAAGTACCTGAAATGGCTTCTAGTTGATGCCTCCTGAGAGTACTGAAGGATTGAAATGTGTCATTTGAGTTTACTGGGGGGGGGGGGGGGGGGAAGAATACATTTCCAGCAAAGAACACTCGGAGCTATTAGGCTGGAGCATTTCCAAGTGGAAATTCCACAGATTTCCACTTGTGTGCAAGCTGAGCTGAGAAAAACTGTAACAGCACAGAAAACTAATTGCAAACCACTACGTTTCATTTTGGTTGGGTATTTCAGTACTGAACGTTTCTTTCATTTGGGTAAAGAACTGGGCAACTATTAAAATCCAATGCCTCATGGCAGAGATGAATGACAGACCTAGGCAGGCCTAGGAGGAATGGAAAATCACCAGGAGGAAAACTACACCATGGGAAACTAGCCTGGGAAACTGCCTGCTGACCCTACCCAGGACAAACAGATGCCTGGCTAAGATTGGGGTCTGGGGTCGGCCTATCCGGCGTAACAGGACGCAGCTTTAACTTCAGCCTGACAAGATGTATCAAGAACAACGGTCAGCAGAAATGGCACCCAGCAACCAGATCTAGCCAATCACTCTGACACCCCAATCAGTTATCCTTCGCGGGTTTTCGTGCTAAAAAACCCTGCCCTGAGAAAAACCCCCTTGGTTGGCTCCCCAGCTTCCTTTGGTTGGCTCCACTTTCCCCCATGAGTCTTAGCCTCCCATGGTTGGCTCCACTTTTTCCACTTTCCCCTCTTATTCTCCGCTAATAAACCCTGCTCCTTAGCTCGCTGTGTCCCTCTGGTTTCTTGAGCAACTCCGACCTAACAATAAAGTGTACAAGCTATTCCTGATTAAAGTTTTATGACCCTGCCTAGAAGATCTGAAGGACAAAGTGTGTATGTGTGTGTGTGTCCATATACATTCCTACAGATACACACATATGTATATCCTTGTTGCAAACAAGAATATTTGAATTTTTATTTATTAATATTAAGAAGCACTTTCCACAGCAGCATCTCAGGAGAAGGGCTTTGAAATTGCAGCTTGAAATCTGTTATTAAGTCATTTAGAAATAAAACATGAAAACTGTGGGGAAAAATCCACTTGACTTTTAAATGCAAAACAAAGAATTCTAAAGAGCAGTTTAAGTATAAACTGTCTTTCATGGCCGTAAAAATAATTAAATTTCAATCTATATTTTAGCATGAATCTTATTTTTAAATGTTTTTTAAAAGTTTATTTTAAAGCTGATCAATTTGATAATTGTTCACTGCAGCACTACTTTGAATTGAGCACTGTCTCTCCTCTTGGAGCTCACTTTCTATTGAGGCAGACAGATCATAAACAGAAATAAAATATATGCTGGACAATGAAATATAAGATCAGTGGAGGGACATTTGGAGTAGGGGCTGCAATATTAGCAATCACAGACTGTTTCCCACATCACTAACGTGAGTTAAGAGTGCACCACTTGCTACGTGGGAAAACTGATGATGTAATACACATCACTAAAGACTAAATTAAATGAACTTTGATGTACTAATTTTTTACTGGTCACTACTTTATCATCTTTAACGTTATGTAAATTTCCTAAGTGAGTCTGTGAAATTGCTGGGAAAGGGATTTTCAAGTCCAAAAGAGTTGGTAAGTGCTGTTATATTATTAAACTGACATTCAGCCTTATGTGGCACTCACAGAAGGTAAGATCTACCCGCCCCCCCAGGGGAATATCTAGCAAAGTCTGGAGACATTTTTAGTTGTCATAACTAGGAAGGGTACTGCTCACATCTAATCGGTATAGGCTTGGGAAGTTGGACAACTCCCTGCAATTTATGGGACAACCCTCCACAACAAAGAACTACGTGACAAAGAATTTGTCACGTAAACAAAGAATGTAGTGCCATGGGTCACAAAAATGAGCATGTGTGGGTGGAGGGTGACAGTGAGGCGGCGGATGGATCATCTAGCACAAGAATGGCCCGGACATGTTCATGTGCAGCCTCTGCAGAGTAAGCAGGCTCCTAATGGGCTGTGCTGTCACTTTCTGTCTCCTTAGACAGTACCTGACACATAATTAATGTAGTCTACAAAGGAATGCATAAAATTCTTCAGTTTCCATATGTCAACTTCTCATAACATAAGCCCTCCACTGCATCAAGTCTTACAGGCTCCCATTACCTCTGCAGGTGATTCTGGGAAGGTGGTGGTTGCGGAGTAAAGAGCATTAACCAGAATTCCCCCCCACATCCAGGGCTGCCAACGGAGAAGACCCTCCTCCGATTCACAACCCGAAGCGCCCACAGACCGCCACTTCCCTCCTGTCTTCGTACAAGGACTTACCCCGCCATCTAAAGCTCTACTCACGCTGTTTTAAACTCTAAGAAATTAGTTGTAAGTTGTATCCAGTGGGATACGATCATGAACGTCCACTCCTGCCCTCTTCCCCCTCTGCAACCACAGGCAGCCTCCCGGCCTCTGCATCCTCGCTGCGCGACCTCTCCGCGCGGCCAGAACCCTCCTGTGGCCCTCTGACCTCCGACCCCAGCACGCGAGGGACTCCAGCCCCAAACTCCCTTACAAGGCAGACTTCCGCGGGTTGCCGGACAAGCCCAGACACCACTGACTGCCCGGCCTCCCCCAAAGCACCGGGAAACCGGAAGTACAGCCGACCCCACGGCCTCGCGCGTGCACTCACCGCCACGCGTAGGCAGTCGCCTGGAGGAGGGGGTGTGAGCAGGCGTCTGCTGAACGGCGCCTGCGCGTGCGCACAGCAGCAGGCTAGAGCGCATGCGTCCCACTCCCGTGTTAGCAATGCGTAGGCGGTGACTTGCGGTGCTGTTTCCTCTAAGAACGGTGGTTAATTGGATTAAAATTTAAGGTTTTCATTAGATCCCCTTGAAAAGAAACCTGTTTGCTCTTGGGTAGATATATATTTCACAAACACATATCAGGGCTTCCTTGCCTACTATCTTGAAAAAAAAAATTTTTTTAGAGCGGAGAAGGGAGGGGAGGGAGAACCATTGTTTGCCTCCAGTCTGCCCCTGACCCAAACCACCACCCAGGCATGTGTCCTACGCAGAATGTAACCCACGACCTTTCCCTTTGCAGGGCACCCAAGCAACTGAGCCACAGGTTGCCTACTAAGTCTTTTATTAATAGAGAAATCAAGACACGAGAGGCCTTATAATGGTGACAGAATTAGAAAAACTTTTAGACCCTCCATCATAATCACATTTACTTCCCAAATTCAACGTGGTTACTAGGTCCAGCCATCCTCATTTTTAACTGGAACTGACAGCTAAGAAGGCAACATCTGGTCAGTGACCAGAAGAGGTAGCTGTCTCCATGCTGAAATAAGGCCAGCTACTGGTTTGGCGAATAATGTAATTATTAGGCTGCAACATTACTCTATAGAAATAATTACAAATGTTGGACACCTGCATGAACCTCCCAGAACCTTCCAAGTTGAGGACATTCCTCAGTATATATTAAAACCTCCAGCTTCTGGTAAAGATGCAGGTATAGGTAGATATGCTCTACCTCATTACACAACCATAGAAAGAAAACAACTAACTTAAAAATGAAACACATCCAGAACTGTAGGGAAGTCTGACAACCAAGGATTTAAAGAAGCTATATCCACCTAGATGGGAAGGAGGGGCAGAGAGAACATTATGTAGTAGCTGGAAGAATGGCAGTCCCACATTCACGTGTGGTAGATAAAAATCAGGGGGACACCTTCTAAGTGAGCAATCCCAGCCCCAGGCCAGACACAGAAGGCCAGGGTTACAGTGGTGGGGAAAATAAGGCCTCATAACTTCTGGCTGTAAACACAGCGGGTGCTGGGATGGTGGAAGAAACTGCTGGTTTCTCAGGAGAGCTGAGAACTACACAACCCACCTACTCTAGAACCATAACCAGGACAGTAGGGCAGCCAGTTGCATAAGGGAAGTGGGTGAAGTGACTGGAAAAGGGGCAAGTGACAGGCAAGCCAACAGAAGTCAGCCAGCAGCACCACTGTGCCCTCTCCAACCCCTCCCCCACACAAGGTGCCACAAAGCATCGAATCAAGTTGCCCCACCCTGGCAATACCCAAGACTCTGCCCTATACAACTTAACAAGTGAGCCAAGACAGGAAATCAAAGCTGCTCTACCTAGTACACAGACACAGGAAGGCTACCAAAATGAGGAGACAAAGAAATATGGACCAAATGAAGGAACAGAACAGAACCCCAGGAAAAAAAAACTAAGTGATGCCAAGATAGCCAACCTATCAGACACAGAGTTCAAACTGTCGGTGTGGTCAGAATACTCAGCAATCTCACTGAATAAGGCAAAAGCATAAGGGAAGAAATGAAAACCTATTCTAAGGGAAATGAAGAAATATCCATAGGAAACCAAGAGTGAAGGGAAGGAAGACGGAATTAAAATCAACAATTTGGAACATAAGAAATAAACATTCAACCAGAACCAAATTAAGAAACAAGAATTCAGAAAAAGTGAGGAGAGTTTAACAAGACTCTGGGACATCTCCAAAAGGGTTAACATGTGAACCACAGAGATACCAGGAGAGGAAGAGCAAGAAATTGAAACTTACTTGAAAAAATAATGAAAGAGAACTACTCTAATTTGGCAAAGGAAATAGACATACAAGTCCAGGAACCACAGAATCCCAAACAAGTTGGACCAAAAAGAGGTCCACACCAAGACACATCATAGTTGAAATGCCAAAGGTTAAAGATAAAGAATCTTAAAAGCAGCAAGACAAAGGCAGAGAGTTGCCTACAAAGGAGTTCCCATAAGGCTATCAGCTGATTTCTCAAAAGAAAATTTGCAGGCAAGAAGGGGCTGGAAAGAAGTATTTGAAGTGATGAAAAGCAAGGACTTAAAACCAAGATCACTGTATTCAGCCAATCCATCATTTAGAATGTAAGAATAGATAAAGAGTTTCCCAGATAAGGTAAAGCTAAAGGAGTTCATCATCACCAAGCCCTTAATATGAAATGTTAAAAGGACTTATTTAAGAAAAAGATCAAAACAATGAACATTAAAATGACAAACTCACAACTATCAACAACACAGAAGCTAAGTAAACTAGAACAGAAATGGAGATCATTTGGAAGGTTATCAGCTGAGAGGGGGAAAAGGGAGAATGGGGGTAAAGGTACAGGGATTTAGAGCATACTTGGGTGGGTACAAAATAGACAGAGGGAGGTTAAGACTGGTACAGGTGATAGAGAAGACAAGGAACTTATATGCATGAACTAAAGGAGGGGGCTGTTGCTGGAGGGGAGCACCAGGCGGAGAGGGGCAAAGGGGGGAAAATAGGGACAACTGTAATAGCATAATCAATAAAGTATACTTAAAAAAAAAAAAACAACGAACTCTAGCAAAGTGCCTGGCACATAAAAAGCACTTGTTAAACCTGGCAGTTACCAAATCATAAGTGATATATTTTTCCAATCTGGAAGGTAATCAATCTATATTATGTTCCTACCTTCCTCTCCTTCATTTTTTTTACCAATTTCATTATTGTGCTGTTTTATATATTCTGCAGAATCGCCTTACATCCTTTCTGACATAAGCTGAGGATATAAGTGAGTCAACTGCCAAATAGTAATAGTACATAACACAGGTTTACAACTTGAGAAGTGCCATAATTTCTATTATAAATACTGTTTCCTGGTCTATAGCAACCCATGCATTACTTTTATTTTGATAGCTTTGAACTGATGAAAAGTCTATTAAACCAAGCATTTCAAAACCAGGCATAACTTAGCAAAGAAGCAGGAAAGAAAATACATAAAACAAACTAATGTGAACCAAGAACCAAGTTTTATGACAGTTTATTTTTCACAGAAGTATAAAAAACACAGGAGACTGCCATGACCTATAATTTGCAAGTCATGTTAAAGCAAATTTTTGGTTTGAAACATATCTCTTTAAACTTTAAAAGTTGCAATTGTTTTCATACCATGTGAGATGCAATACTTACCTTCAGGTAACATGTATTATGATGTTATTTTTACCATTAAAGTGACCATAGATGTCACAAAGTTCAGTTATACCTCCACCAACGGTGCTGATTGCTCAGACAGACTGCTCACAGTAATAAATGAAGATTAAAATTTTCCTGGTAAAATATTTGCATTGTAATTTAGTGGTTTTACAAACCATAAACAATTTATCAAAGGCAATTTGATACTCTGAAAGAAAAATTACTTGACAAGTAAAACTGGACTTAAGATGCTTTCTAATCTGTTTTAGTTCAGGAATTATTCCTTTTGTGTTTTCAAAAGTGATTTTTGTCCATCTCGCTCCTCTTCAGAAATGATGCATAAAAGAAACAAAGAGCCCTGGCTGGATGGTTCAGTTGGTTGGAGCATCAGCCAGTACACCAAAAGGTTGGGGGTTCAATCTCTGGCCAGGGCACTTACCTAGGTACCAGTTCAGTCCCTGGTTGGGGTGCAAGGGGGAAAGCAACCAATGGATGTTTCTCTCTCACATCGATGTTTTTCTCTCTCCCCCTCCCTCTCTCTTAAAATCAATCAATAACCAACATGTCCTCAGGTGATTAAAAAACAAAAGAAAAAAGAAACAGAAATTACTCTGGAAAAGATCTTTTTTTTACTTGACTTTTACAAAGAGAAAGACATCGATGTGTTTATTCCACTCATTGATGCATTCATTCACTGGTTGTCTCTTCTATGTGCCCTGACCAGGGATGGAATCTACAACTTTAAGGGACAATGCTTTATCCAACTGAGCTACCTAACCAGGGCTGGCAAGATCTCTTAAGATGAAGATGAAGCTAGAGTCAATTTTCCTTTTATAAAAATAAGTACTAAAATTACAAGAACACAGATTCAGATGTTTTCCTTCTATTCTTAAAAGTGTTTTATCACCAGATTACTCAAATTAACCTAAGCATGTTGCAAAGGATGCTTCTGAATTCTAGTCCCACAGATGCTTTGAGAAGAAACAAATAAAGTGAGGAAATCTGATTGAGATCTTCTAGGGCAGTGCAGTAAAGCCCTTACCTTCACATAGGAAAGACACTTGTTTCACTTCTCCAATTTATAAAGAATTAGTGATACATGAAACTACCTTTGGAAATCACTGTTAGGGTTTTATGTTGTTATAGGAGTAAGATGAGTAAATTCAATAGAAACTAAAACCCTTGACTGAAATAGACCAATTTTCTTGTATAAAGTAAGTATCATAGTGAACTCTGTCACAATACCACCTGGTGGCTGTGGCAGGGGCTATACGGTCACACTGTATCAAGGTGAAGCTATCACAGTATTTTAAAATAATGACTATCAGGTATTATTAGACTTTGTGTGAGGGCGCATTACCTAATGCAACAAAATGTGTTCTTATAATCTTTAAATAGGATTTCTCGAATATCTACTATATTTTATCCATCAGCATGTTTTAATTATTTTCTTTGGGAGAATAATTTACACAGAAGGAGTTCAGTAGGGTATTGATTTATGTACTAGAATTTAGATGGCATGCAGCCATTAATGCTGTATGTATGGAATGTCCTGGCAAGATTTTCTCATAAATTTCACCAAATATGCCCTTTACTTCCACTTAGTTTTAAAAGAAAGTAAAACTGAACTACCATTTGTGATTACAAAGAATGCGCATTGACCCAATCTTGTATCCCATGGTTATATATCAAACAAAATGATTCATAATATATACTCAACAAGCTACCACTTGTAAACCAGTCAATATAAACCAACTGTATTTTAGAGAGTATGATTATTCTAAAGATGTCTTTTAAAAAAAATACCAGATTTCTGTACTTGGGACCTTCAAAATCATCTATGGCTTTTTCAAATAACAGATGATCAATTAGCCTGTGTCCCAGGTCCTGCCCTTAATAATTAAAGAGGGAATATGAAAACTCAAAACAACTCTACCTAGTTCCCTTAAATCTGAATTTTCTTTATCCACTCTTGGGAGTAAAATCAAATCTCAATATAACCTAAGAAATGCCATTATAAATCAATGAATATTCAAAGCAAAATCAAGTTTAAAATTAATATATTTAAAAATGCATTTTCTTTCTTTAAAAAATTAACTTTTCATTGCATATGTATACAAAATTTAAGATTAGGTGAAGAGTGAAAGTCAGCTTGTCATAGCAGAATGACTAATTTTCCATGTTCCCTGAAAGGCCAAAAAGAATGACCCAAACCACTAAAATTCTTTACTACAAATACACTCCAAATCCAACGGTTTAACTAATAACTTTGAATATGTTTCTAAGACTCAGAGCTGATATAAAAACAAACATACTAAACTTACAGAATATAAACAAAACTTTTTGTTTCTGAATCCTGGATATTCTGTTAGGGCTGGGTGCTCTCCCAGAAGGTATTGCAAATCTTTATTTTATCTATACAGGTATGTCATCATGTTTTTCTTATTTTTTTAATTGTAACTGTATAATGTCCCCTATGGCAATCATCCTGTGATGTTAGACGAACTAGTGTCATTTCAGTTTCACAAAACAGTCTAGCTAAATACCCATGAACAAATCACACACAGTCAAAACAAAAATGTAATAAAAATATTTAGTTAAAAGACAAATAACTCCCATTTATGGATTTAAAAATACAAATAAAATTTTATCAACTTGATATTCAGCCTTTAACTGGCTCAACACATAGCCTTGATTTACTTCCTAAAATTGTATTGTAGCATCTTTTGAAAAATGAAATGCAACTTTATACCTTCATTAGTAATGTTAATAGAGGTAAATTAACAGTATACTTGTCCCTGGGTCTCCCCAAAAAACTGAAGTCTTAGTTTAAGTTTAAAATTTTAATATTTATAAATTTTTAAAAATTTTACATGTGCTGAATGGTAGCAACATCAATATTTGCAATCTGTCATAAGTTTATGTGATAGATGACACTACACCAGAAAGACTAAGCTCAGAACACACTTGAGATCAGATTTCTGTTAGGTGCATAGTGCAGGTGCAGTATTTAATTTCGGGCTAAGAAGCTAAGCTATTAGTACATAGCTGACAGCTCCTAATAGCTGAGGCCTAAGAATCTAGACTGAAAAGGAGAAAACCTCTCCACTGCTGGGAAGGCCTGGGAACAGATGAGGAGCAAACCCCAAGGGGTAAGGAGGACAAAGCCAGTGTGCAGGGGAACCTAAGGACGCTAATGTGCAAGCCACTCCTTCCATCACCACTGCCATCTTAGAGCAGCTCAGTTTTCACAGGCTTAAGACAGGGAGCTAAGAGGTCATAAACAGATCATTCCACCAGTCCTTTAGAGCAGACTGGATGCCCATGATTAAGTTGTACTTTTACCTGAACCAAATATATTCTTTGGCTAAATATGTCATGGGTTCCCACTATAACTGACCAAAAATACTTCACATCTTACATCTAAATTAAAATGTTTAAAGTTCAACTTCAACCATGGCACTTCATATCAATATGAGCTCGGCAATATACCTAATTTGGACATTTTTTAATTTTAGAAAATCAATGTTTAAAGAACTCTTAAATGCAGTGTTTTCAGAACATAGTTATTTACCAAGTCGGAGGATATGCACTCATATTTTAAAATAATTCAAAACATTATCATATCCTCAAATCATCTCTGTTGTTTTGTAGAAGAATTTATAGAAAGTTGTGTTAAAAACACATATCCAAATCAACTCCTTATTCTCTGGTTTAAAAAAACAAACCTAAGAAGGATGGAGGTTCCTTCTGACTTAACAGTGAATATTTTATTCAGGAACCAGTAGCAACAGTCATCCGTCAGACAGCTAACTGAGTAAGGTCTAAGACAACGCCCTCTGACGAGAGCTGGCAAACAGAAACAAGTACAATGGTAACAAAGGGAGTATTTTAAGAGTTAAACCGACATGGTCTTCCTAGGGTGCTCAGACTTAAAATCCTTGAAATCAACAGTTCCCTTCAATTTTGAGGGGTTCATACATGTATTAACAGAAATGAGAAATATAGTAACATTACAAATACAGACTTGACATTTTTTGTAAAAGAGAAAGTTCAATCAAAGATAGTTAAGGAGAGTGTTACTGGAGGGTTGGGTTATACAGATGCTGGGTTTTGAAATGAAAATTGTGAGAAAGAGTAGTAATCATCTGAATAGAATAATGTAATATAATTAGATACATGGCTTACAATGAAATGATTAAGTTTTTAAAATTATTTTGAAAAAGACTGCAAAGTTGTTGGTTTTTTTACATAAAATGTCACATTTTATACCAGGAGAAAACTCAATACAGTGAGGTTAACATGCCACTATCTTCCAACAAATTAAAAAACAGTAAGAAAGAAAGACCCAACCAGTAATGTGAAAAGGACACTGTAAAGCACTGGCACGTACTCTAGCTGCCCAGGCAGTCACCCATCCAGAGGAACCATAAAAAACCCAATCCTTGTAATGGAGCTGCAAGAGCATAGTGGCAGGTACTGTTACACCAGTTCCAATTGTAAAAGTACAAAGTCCATAGAGATTGCGCCTCAGGAAACAAATGGGCCCAGGAAAATAAAATCAAAGAATGAACCAAAAAGCTAGAAACTAGAGGTTAAAGGTTACTATGCATGAACATAAATTTCATTTAACACAAAATTGTAAAAAAATCAAATACTTGACAGTATCCCTTTAACATACATAAACAGGGAGGGGCACAAATAATGTTCTTGTTTTTAAAACTCTTTGGACAACTTAAGTCAGTTTTAACAGTAAAAATCAGTTTACTAAAATTATGCCAGTGTTCTTAACCCCCACTGGGCCAAGAGCATTAAAACAAAACCCACAAAAATGAAAAGCCAGTAAGCATAGCTAAAGACAAATCTGGACCGAAAAAAAAAAAAAAAAGGGCCCAAACTAAACAAATACCAATCAGGAACACACACACACACACACGCGCGCGCACACACACACACATACGCACACGCACACCCCCCCCCCCACAACCCCGGAAAGAGTCTTGCTGCTACAGTTAAGTGGTATCCTCATTACCTAAAAAACAGTGTTGTCTCCTTTTTCCCATTTGCCACTAATTACATTCTGGTGATATCTGAAGGCTTGTTTGGTCCACTGTGAAGTACATCTTGTTTTTACTAACAGTCGTCTAATGACACTGCAGTATGATCAACAGCATCTGGGCAAATTTAGCACACACATTTCCATCTAAGTAACAGTTATTAAATTCAGATGCCTTTTTATTTCCCAAGCATCCTTTTCCTACTTACCTTTGTTTTAAAAAACTTGATTACAGTTTTGTCACGGCCAGTGGACCTAGCCAGTCAGCTGTGTGTCCCAGTACACTTTGCAAAGGGACTATACTCATTACACAGATGCACGCGGCTTACAACCACTGAGAAGGTGTGCAGCGCTGGGAGACATACCACACCAAGAACAATGCAAAATAGTGGTTACTGGTGCCATGACTTCAAGGTTTGTTAAGGGAAAAAAAGAAATCTAAAAATAAACGAATGGTTCAAAGTATTTTTAAAAACACAATGTAATGTATACTTCATGAAGAGTGACATTAATTTTTTCCTAGCTGTTTTAAGATGGTTTTGTTCCCCCTCTGCGGTTACTCGATGGTGACAACTAACAGAAACGGTCGTCAAAGCTCCGGCTCCAGCTCTGCATCGACACGTGTCTAAGGTAGCACACCAAGCTGGGTGTAACTCAGATGCTCCTGTTTTGGTAATTTTAACTGCTAATAGCAGTTACAGTTTCAAACAGCATCACTGTGAAGGTGCACGTGCTACATGCAACCCAATCAGTAACACCACATTCCAGGGACAGTTTAGCACAGAGATATCAAGAGCACAGCAGGACACCCACCCCCAAAACAGTGTCACTGTGCCATGTGACTTCGACATGGCAATGGGCCATGTCTCTGTGGTTTATAAATTAGCTTTCATTTCCATAATTTAAGGGAAGCATGACAGCAGTAAAATCCTGATTAGAATCAACAAACTAGACAGTCAAAGTGGATTTTTTTATCTCCTAAATTTACATGGCTCCTGTGAAATGAGGATATATCCACTTGAACATAATTATTGCCCCTAATGCCCCAATATCTAAAATCTGCAGTAGTCACTCCCATCCTTTAAAATACTTATTGCTTAAGCAAGCCATTCAGAATAGAATAATATAGCCATGGCTAAGAGGTTGGATAGAAACATACTCAGTTACACTACATATGGATGAGCCTCCATTTCCCTCACAAAGACATGAATACGCCACAACAAGGGCACCAAGTTCAGAGGAGCTTACACCCCTACCCACTCTGAAGCCTCAGGACTGAATTTCTTACTAAAACAGATGTGGTTTTTTTGTCCTTTCTTCTTAAAATTAAGGCAATGAAATGGCTACAGTTCCTAAATTACTTTTTAGGGAACAAAAATATACATGTACTTTCCTCCTCAAGTCCAGGCATCAGAGTTTGACTAAAGACCCACATCCCACAAGAAGTGCCACACCAGGCAACGTCACGCCGCCAGTGAGCACCTGCCAATGCCTTCCCCCCTCCAAACTCAAAGCTGAATCACTGGGAGGAAAAGCACCAAAGCGCAAAGCCTTTTCCGAGTTTTCAGCATCTCCTGCATTGATTCAAAACTTTTGGGGTAGCAGAAGGGAGAAGTTTATTAAAATGAAGAATCCTATGGCCCACAAACAGAAATTCTGACTCTGAGGGCCTGCAGTTGGACCCAGCTCCTCAGCACTGCAGGTGGTTGATGGAAAACATTTGAGAAACATCACCAAGCATACAAGTATACAGCCACCCAATATTTCATGATGAAAATGCTAAACTTTGGTTAGCCACCTAACATTTGACAAAGAAGGAAAAGGCACTAACATTTCATGGTGCCCGTATCTGTTTGCACATGTATGAAATTTCATTTTGAAAAGGTTAAATCACCATTCCAAACCTACAGAACACTTGTGACCGACTGTGGTCACCTAACAGCAAATGCTGATTGGAGGTGAACTCCCCTGTCTTACTGCATTGGTTACATGTCAAACTGCCAATCTTTCCCAAACCCCAATGGCCAAGGACATGAGGACAGGACAAGACTCAACTTTTAGCAATTCAGTGCACTTTGCAGAAAGGATCTAAATTAAGCACATAGTTTTGTTCTTTATTTTACACACAGGAGACCGCCAACGTTCGCCATAAACTCTTCTAAGCTCTTCAGGAAGGCCATCTTCTGCTTCCGATCCAGCGTAGGAGGGGTGCTGCTTGCAGTGAGCTTGTTGAAGGCATCTGCTAATCTCTGGTAAATAACGGGGTCTTGTTGACTTGACAGTAATGTTTCAACCAATTCAGAGTACTCCGCCTATTGAAGAGATAAATCATATGTAAGAACACGTTTTCCTCAAACAGCACACAAGTAGGTCCTATCAGTTACTGGACGACAAGATTCTAAGAGGCAGAGTCTGCTAGCTCTTCTTCAGTCAGTACATATCCTAGGTTCTGTCTCAACCTTTTCCCTTGGTAACACATCTGTTGTAACAACCCTCCAAGGTAAGTTCTGTTTATATTCCTGTTCTGCAGGTAGAGTTCTTATATACAGTGAGATTACCTAATACACCGAAGAGCACAGTGCCTTTGAGCAAGAATGCAGGCTGTCTGGCACCAATTTCGTTGTGTTGCCTCTTCTGTGTTTTCAAAGCACATTATTCATATTTGCTTTCCATTTTATACATAACCTAAGTCAGCAACCTTTCAACGGTTTCCCAGAGGTTTTCATAGACACCGTGTCCACACAGTTCTGTAGACAGCAGGTCACACAAACGCAGGTGGGAAGTGGCAGAATGGGACAAGGGTTTCTTCAGTCCTTTCTCAAAGTGGAAGCAGAACACTGGGACGGCTGCACACACGCAGCTCACACCAGCACTGTGCTCAGCAGCTCGGGAGAAAGGGCAGGAGGAGATTAACAAACGTGTGTGTGTGTGTGTGTGTGTGTGTGTGTGTCTTTTCTATTTTTAGCGCCCTCCATAATAAAGCCTTATACAAATGAGTGGGTGTGGCATTAAAGGGAACGAAACCAGGGCAGCTTTCCAAGATAAGCTCTCAAAAAAGCTGGTCTGCCACTTTTTTAGTAGCTTCCTCCGACATCATGATGGACCAGACTGGTAACACCACACATTAGTAACGTTTGGAAGAGCAGCACCCTAAGCCGCCCAGGCATGGAGCCAGAGCAGCTGCCTTCAGTGCCCCCTCTGAAGGGCAGGCCTCTTCACAGCGGAAAAGAATGAACACAAACGATGTCCCTGTTAACATGAAATGGCTGTATCTCTGGGCCAGAACAGCAGGACATCATCCTCACCATCCCAAGCTCCTGCTCTCTGCTCTACAGTGTGTGAAGTTTTCTTTAAAGATTTTATTTATTTAGCGGACTGATTTGGTTCAGTAGGTTGGGAGTTGCCCTGCAAAGCGTAAGGTCGCTGGTTTGATCCCTAGTCAGGGCGCAGGCCTGGGTTGCAGGTTTGGACCCCATTCAGGGCTCATATGAGAGACAACCAACTGACGTTCTCTCTCAATGTTTCCCTCTCTTTCTCTTTCCCTTCCCCTGTAAATCAATCAATCAATCAATAAGTAAATAAATAAATAAAATCTTTTTTAAAAAATTAAAGACTTTATTTTTTTTTTTTTAGAGAATGGGGAAGGGAGGGAGAGAAACATCAATGTGAAAGAAAAAGATTGATCAGTTGCCTCTCACATGCATCCCAACTGTGGGCCAAACCCCTAACCCAGGCATATGTCCTGACTGGGAATCACACCAGCGACCTTCCACTTGGTGGAACAACGTCCCATCAACTCAGGCCCACCGGTCAGGCCACAAATGTTTTTAAAAAGGCAACCAGAATGTAACCGCTTATGTATGTAGGGATAAGAAGCCTACCTTCCTACCAAGAACAGGAAGTCAAATGACAGAGAAAGGCCCCTGACTACAATGGGCACCATCTCAGGAAGTGAACTGAGCACCTGCAGCTTGGGGTGCAAACAGTTTGAGAAGCCTGCCAGAAGGGGGTCTTCAAAACAGTATGATGACCACCTTGAAATCTTATCTTTCTAAAACAAAAAAAGAATGAAATCCTCAGCTCCAAACGCAGCAAATGCTATGGCCTCTACACTTTAAAAAAAAGTCACAGTTTCTCTAGCAAATCACTTGGTCATGCTGGGATATGTGAGTAGGGGGCATCTGATGACCAAATACGATTCTTTCTATACACTGGATGGGCACTTAAAACAGGGAAGGGAGATAGGTGAGCGAGCATAACTTCTTCTGTTACATTAATGCCACATCAGTAAGTGCTTCAATCTTTAAAGACTCAAACAAGAAAGAAGGGAAAAAGAGAGGGAAAAGAAAAGAGAAAAAAAAGAAAAAAGAACAGTTTCCATATTGTAGTATGGAATAAACACTGTTGTTTCCTATGCTCTCTAAAGGCAGCCTCTTCTGGGTCTCCAGTCTCACTCATCCTGTTTTCTTTATAAAACTGAGTTCCTAAAGGACAGAAGCACGTCTCCATTATCCTCTCACATCTGATCCTTGGTTCCTAGCAGCTGTTTAAGGACAAGCTTTAGGGCAAAGGATGGTTCCAGAAGGAAGAACAAATGCTCATTTACTGACAAACAGCTAGTCTGACAAACAGAGAACAGTCAGAGCTGGTGAGGCAGCAAAGAAACAGAGCCTGACTGACAGAGCTGCAGCCCTGAGGCACAGACGCTGGAAGGGCTGGAGGGCTCACACCCACTCTGGGCCTGAACCATCTCCTTCTAAGAGGATGAGGGGCCCCAAGAGCCACAGCCGTACCTGGTGCAGGCACACCAGCGTGTAGAACGCCTCACCGGCTGCTGTTGTCATCTCCGTGTTGTGCTTCTGCAGAACCAGCATATCGAAAACCAGCTGAAAGTGCATAAGGAAACTGCTAACTGAAGATACACAATGCGAAAATCACACAGTCCTCCCCCTCCCTGTTCCAAAAGAGAGAGAGAGGGTGACCTCATAACCTGCCACCTAAGTACCTTACCTTCAGAAAGTGCCGTGTTGCTAGAAAGAGCGGTGAGTCTGTCTCCTGAGCTTTTGCACACTGCTCAGCCAGTGGTGTCAGGGCCTCCAGGCACAGCTGGCAAACCTCCGAGCTCATTCTGATCATGAAGGTCAAAGAGAAAATGCAAGTGGACACACTTGACATAGTAAAGATAAAGAAATACCACCACTATCATATGGAGTGTATTTCTAGAAATGAACGCAAGTAAGCAAGATATATATACATGTGCAACAAGTCTTTTCTGAGCTAAGTGACAAAAGACTCCCAAGGTTTTGAGGCCCGGCTGGTGTAGCTCAGTGGATTGAGCGCAGGCTGGGAACCAAAAGGTCCTGGTTCGATTCCCAGTCAGGGCACATGCCTGGGTTGCAGGCCAGATCCCCAGTGGGGGCCATGTGAGAGGCAACCATACATTGCTCTTTCTCCCTCCCTTCTCCTCTCTCTAAAAATAAATAAATAAAATCTTAAAAAAAAAAAAAAAAAGATTCCCAAGGTTTTGAGAGGATCCACAAGTGATTGGGATCTGGGACTGGAGACTTCCAGCATGTTTTTGATTGTGAGGCACACGCTGATAAAAGCCCTGTTATTCTCTACTATCAGGTAGCTAAGATCGGACACTCAACAACAGTATGTGACATTACCAATCAAGGCACTTACTAAAAGAGTGATTTGGGGACCAGAGGCCAAATGCCTCCGGGAGCTGTGAAAGGAGAAAAAGACGAGACAATCTAACAACAACAACAAAACCACACAGAATTAAGGCAGCAACAGAGACCGTGGCTTTGTTTAAGAAATAAAACTGAAATACAAAAGAAAAAGAAAAATGCAAATTTTAAAAACTTTCTTGAGGTAAGATCTTTCCCCATGTGACAAGTGCTAACAATGCCCATGTAAAGGATATGAAGTCATTCCCAGTTCTAGAGAGCACATCAGGCTTTTAAAAAGGTCTTCAGGAAGCTGTGGTATTTTTTCAGGAAAAATCTCACAAATAAATGTGATTAATTTGTAGTATTGATTACAAAGGGTTGGAAACTGAAAAATAAAAATTAAATATTTAAATGCTTAATGTTATCTAATTTTATTTTCATTAATGCAAAAAAGTAATGTAATAACAGGCAAGCTTCTAAATATAATAATGTTTTAAAAACACATATAATATATAGAAAACAAGAACTAATATAAAAATAAATGACAGTAAAGGGAATATTTTAGTAACTGACATGATAACACACAATAGAAACAATTATTTTCTGAAGAGTTAATAAAAGCTACAGCCAAAAACAAAAACCCTACAGCCAATTCCAGATATTCTATGTTTACCTTAAAAAAGTAGCCCTGGCTGGTGTGGCTCACTGGACTGAGCACCAGCCTGCGAATCAAAGGGTCACCAGTTCGATTCCCAGTCAGGGCATATACCTGGGTTGTGGGCCAGGTCCCCAGTAGGGGGCATGTGAGAGGCAACCACACATTGATGTTTCTCTCCCTCTCTCCCTCCCTTCGCCTCTCTCTAAAAATAAATAAATAAAATCTTTTTTAAAAAGTAAACAATGCAGTTCAATCTCAAAATAATTAAATGACCTCTGAATAAAACTCTTCTGCAAATGTGTTTATGTGTATTCAAGCATATTGGGAAAACACAAGAAGGAACACCAAGGCTAAGATTACAGGCTGTTATAACAGCCCTTTCACATTTCCAAAATCCAGTGCCTGGATGGAGAGCTTTGGTAGATTAGGTAATCAACAACAGTTTAACCTCACTTAAAAAAATACACATCTGAATGTTTAATGCTTTGTTTGATTAAAAAATATTAATAAATAAATAACCCTAAAAGCAATCACCATACAGAGTTGACGACACTTCCCACCTACTACTTGTACACAAACACCTGGCACCCGGATTGCTGGAATCCCTTCCAACAGACACCTGTCATGAGAGATGCAATGGGCTGGGAATCCACTGCCTTTTCACTCTGACACTTGCTCTCCACCTCCTCCCACACCATGTGTGCATGCGTGCACAGGCAAACACATCTCCCTCTGCCTCTGCATCCACGTCCTTGTCCTCACCCTCAGACTCCTATGACATCTCATGAGAAGACAGGAAGAAAGGGCAGCCTCATCACGATCACACCCACAGCACTGAGAGGTGAAACCAAGGCACAACACAGTCAGAAGGTACAAAATTAAAAACTGTTATGAGTCTTGGTTTCTTACCATCCCATTCCTGCATGGAGTAGTGATTTGTAAACTCCTCTTGTTCAATCCCTCAACCTGAGAATAAATAATGTTCCACAAGTATCAGAGGAATGTGTACACCTGAACATCTAACTTACTTTAGTTGCTTAATGACAAATGATGACAGAATGCAGTTTCTAAAAGACCCACTTTTCCTGTCAGTTATCTATTCTGAACGCAGTATTCTGGGGCAAGAGTAGTGAGGGCCTGTGTTCTAAGTTGTCGACCTGAGTGTGAATGACACTAAAAGTAACAAAAACATTTGATTTTCATATATACTTAAGAGACAAACTGGTATTCATACCCTTTAACAAAATAAAAGGCATATTCTTGTCTAAAATATCTTTAAACTTCAAGCACACACATTTTAATGTTCACATTCACTTGCTTCAATTACCTTCAAGAGATCTTGTGACATCAAGGGAAGAATTAGGTTGACTCCATATAAAACCACATCCGCAGCTGACACAGACCTGCTTGCTGCTTGCCCCGGCTCATGTCCTCTAAACACTTCATCTATAAACAGAAACCAGGTAGTCTTATGTGGCAGTGATTTCCACATGCGTGTTAACACGTAATCATGAGAATTTACGTGTTTTGAGCACAGCTCCGTGTAATTGCCGTGTAGACAAGTGTGGATAATATCTGTAGAATGGGAATTCTCTAATAGGAAATTGGCAAAGATGTATCTTAAAAAATTCTGGCTTGCTGTGCCCTGCATATTACATTACCTTGGTCCTATCTGCCACCGGACCTGAATTTACATCCTAATGCCCTGCTAATGAGTAAAACTATGCCTGTTCTGCTTAATCCCATGAATAATCGATCCAATGTAAATATGTCCTAAAGCCTCTAATAAAAACCCCAGCTAAGCGACCCACGAGGTCTTTTTCCCAAGATGGAGGTGATGGGAAAGACCCGTGGCTGTCGGATTCTCATCTCCAAGCGTGTCTCTGGGTAAGATTGATTCACGCGATCGGAGCAGTCCCCCCACGGATTTTGCATGTCGAAATCCGCGACAGTCTTACAGTCATAACATCAACAAATCTGCAAAGCTGGATACATTCTACCCTAGAGAAAGTAAAAACAGATTCGAACCCTAAGCCACAATAAATCTATGAGTGGTTAATAGGACACCTGGTAACCATGCCTGGGTCACCCTTCTGTAGTTCACTTTTCAGGGTCTCAGAGCACTCAATACATATGGTATTCTGTGTTTACATCACACGTTACTCTTTAATGATAAAGGAAAACTAACGCTTAATCAATGTTGTAAAAAGTAAATCTACTCCACTGACAGGCTGGTCACAATAGGAGTTAAATAATTTCCACAGTAATATCTATTTTATCTCTTAAATGTATGGAATTTTTCAAAGCAGAAAAGAATAGGGGAGATATAGAAATTAAAATGTTACATAAAAAAAGTAATTTTTTAAAAATAGCTACCATGATCAAGGGTTATTATCCTTACTCCATAAAGAATGTCCATAAATTCATAGGAACCCTAAGACCTGAATAGATAACTGAGTAAAGTCTAACAAAACCACCAATCCAATGAAAAACAGTTCATCTAATCACTAATCAAGCAATGCAAAAATTTTAAAGTTACAATTTGATTCATTGAATTCGAGATGACTTTTAACCCTCACCTGAGGATTTGTTTATTGACTCTAGAAAGACAGGGACAGAGAACGAGAGAAATATCACTCAGCTGCCCCATGTGCGGTCTGCACCCAGGGGTCCAACCCACAACACTTTGCTGTGTGGGATGACGCTCCAACCAACTGAACCACTAAGCCAGGGAAAATTCAAGATGACATTTATTTATTTTTTTTAAATAATTACTTTATTGTTGTTCAATTACAGTTATCTGCATCCTCTCCCCTCCCTTCCTCCCTCCCCCTCCAACCCTACCTCCCTCCCCAGCCTCCCTCCTCCCCCTTGGTTCTGTCCATGTGTCCTCTATAGTGGTTCCTGAAAACCCTTCTCCCCATTGTCCCCTCCCCCCTCTCCCCTGACTATCATTAGACTGTTCTTAATTTCAG
>PVJI01003008.1:24145-132922 GCA_004026765.1 Micronycteris hirsuta
AGGTGAGATCATATGGTATTTGTCCCTCACTGCCTGGCTTACTTCACTTAGCATAATGCTCTCCAGTTCCATCCATGCTGTTGCAAAGGGTATAAGCTCCTTCTTCCTTTCTGCTGTGTAGAATTCCATTGTGTAAATGTACCATAGTTTCTTGATCCATTCATTTGTAGATGGGCACTTAGGTTGTTTCCAGCACTTGATAACAATTACATGCTGGTGAGGCTACAGTGTGGTATTTACCCTCAAAAGCTATATAGTAAAAACATTTTGAGCACTGTATATAAAAAAGATACATTCAGAAATTCAGACAGAGATTTGTCCACAGAAGTGATTACTACATTGTTATTTGTAACAGCAAAATAGTAAATACTCCAGGTGTACAATATTAGTGAAACTGATTGAATTCCCAAATGTGGAAAATCATTCACCCATCAGTCATAAAAAATTTTAATAACAAGAAAAAGGCCAAGAATACATTGATTTAAAAAGACAGAATATAAAATTGTACTTACAGTACAAATGAACCAAAAAGAAATTACCAAATGTAATTTATAGTTGACTCTGCGTATGTCAAAGGATGGGTGATTTTTCTGTCTTTGTACTTGAAAACTTTTCTACTAAGAGTATATTACTTTAAAACAAGGGGAAAAGTTAAAATGGGTCTAAAAAAGGGCACACTTCTACCTAAAAACCACCTTTCAGCCTAATTCTGAACTTCTCCACTGGGGTCTCAGTTTTTCCATCTTCCAAAGCAAGGACGCAAATCTGGCTACCCTCACCAGGAAACTACGGCCTGTCTGGGCGTGAGGCTGCCCTGGCACTCGTGCAGGCTTCCCCAACAAGACAGCTCTTGGCCTGGAGGCCCAGTGGGCTCCATTCTCCAACAGTGAGCTCTGCTAAGGATTCAAGAATGGGATACAGAGATGCACTGCCAGTTGTGCCTTTAAAAGCCCACCTGGCATGTTAATTTCATTTTACAATATTTAAAATATTTGGTTTTGCCCTGGTTGGTGTGGCTCAGTGGATTGAGAGCCAGCCTGCGAACCAAAAGGCTGCTGGTTCAGTTCCCAGTCAGGGCACATGCCTGGGTTGTGGGTCAAGTCCCCAGTAGAGGGCACACAAGAGGCAACTGACTGATGTTTCTCTCATATCAGTGTTTCTCTCCCTCTCTCCTTTTACTACTTTCTAAAAATAAAGTCTTTTCAAAAAAGAAACTATTTTGTTTTATGTCACCTATTATCTTTATTTTTTTTATATTTATTTATTTATTTTTAGAGAAAGGAGAAGGGAAGGAGAAAGAGAGGGAGAGAAACATCAATGTGGTTGCCTCTTGTGTTCCCCCAACTGGGGACCTGGCCCGCAACCCAGGCATGTGCCCTAATTGGGAACTGAACCTGTGACCCTTTGGTTTGAAGGCCAGTGCTCAATCCACTACACCACACCAGCCAGGTCCTATTATCTTTATTTTTAAAATGACTTAAAAATATCTTCCTTTTACCATCCATTTAATGAGCTAATGCTGTTTCTTTATTATTTTTTCTATTTTAACCATCTTCATTTTTCTTTCACCTAAACTTCAACCCTATCTACCCTTATTTTGTACTTTTAATCCTGAGCATTTTAATCTCAAATTTTTTCTTACTGTTTCATTATGATTTGGATCTTTTTGCTCTTTTATTTGGAAGGGCTCCCCTCACCTGCTTTAACTGCAGTGTCTGTCTCCCGCTTGTCGCAGAGCAGCAGGAAGAGGTGGACCTGGCACAGCAAATCTAGGAGACTGTGGGGCTTTTCCCTCCAAATGCCCTCACAGCTCTCCCTCCCTTGCAGTGTCAGCTCTGGACTCTGAGCCAGATTCCTCAGGGTACAGGGCTCTGACCTGGTGCTGAGCCCCTGGAAAGTCTACAGAAGAGTTTCCAAGAGCCCACAAGTCAACTGATACAGTGTGTAAAACTATGGGTTGCTATAACATCCATTTTTCAAGGAAAAGGTTCAGTAACTACTTCAGGTTTTAAAGGCGCATGGCCTAGAAAAGCTTGAGGACTCCTGGAGTAAGGACTGACATGAAGAAATACGAAAACACGGGGACTTGTGTGAGAAGTGGGCCTGGCAGGGGGGCAGCTGCAGCCTTGGTGTGGGAAGGAAGCACAGAGGGGCTATGGGACAGGGCGTTCGGAATCATGTCACCCGGGGACCTTAGTTAAACTGCAGAGTCAGCATTCTAGACTGTGAAGTGGATGGTACCTGGGATAGCACAGACACTGAAAAGAACTGCTATCCAATGAATAAGGAAACAGAGAAAGAACAAGTTCACGTATGGGGCAAAATGAGGAAAGTGGAAAGTTACAGCACACAGCTCAGGAAGGGAATCTTATAAGGAAGAAGCTTCCACAACAAATATCTGCAGAACATGAAAGGAGATGCTGGACAGAATGTTTTTCTCTTAGAAAGTAAGATCTCTTTTATGTTAAGACAAGGCGGGTCGGGGGGTCAGAGGGAGGTGAGGGAACATCTGCACATACATGAGGTTTCAGTTACTGGTGAATTCGCACCTGTATTAACTCAGTACTGGAGACTCCTGAGCTCGTCCGTAAACACTCTGAAGGGTGTTTCTCAGCACACCCAACGAACAGTTAGGAAAGGCACTGGAAGGCTAACTGACTTCCTCAGGGTTCTGCTGTCCTGGGGCCACTGGTTACTCTCCCCAGGGTGGCCTGTGAGCTCTACCCCAGCAAGGATTCCAACGCCTCACCCTGGAAGGCAACGGGCTTTCCTGCAGTGGCCGTCTCAGGACACGGAGGAGGGACCAGCCAGTACAGCATAAGTGAAGTCCGGCTCTGACATGTGAATGTAGTCCTGTGACATACTAGCTGCTCCACATCAGCGGACAAGTGACATATAACTTCTTGTACCTGTTTCCTCGTCTATCAGAAAATGATGTAACAGTGGTACCTACTTCCCACTGCTGTGACAAGAATAGTGCCAGCATTTCGTAGGAACCTAACAGATGGTAATTTTAACTATTCTTCTTACAAGAGGAAAGCCAAGCAAGAAGGGCTGGGGGGTCCCACCCTCACTTTACCGTGACCAGAAAGATGACACTTTCATCTACTTTGTAAACTGAACTTCCTCAGGGGATTTCACTTAACAAAATATCCTTTGCTGTGATAAAAACAACAGTAACAACGAAATTTATCCCATACCTGTATCACTGAAGTCTATGAACTCTTTTGACAGAAGGTTGGTAAGAAGTTCCATAATGAGAAGTAGGTCCTGGTACTGCTCCTCCTCGGCTGTGACATCTACTCTCTGCCGCCCCAAATTATTCTTAGAATATACTTGCAACAATGTAAGGCAGGCTTCATACAAGTTCATCGCTTTAGACTGTAAGAAAGCATTCAGAAATTATGCTACCAGGACAAATATAAATATTAAATAAATTTTAAAATATAATCTAATAAATTTACTCCAAGTCCCAAAAGATCTCAAATACTCATTTCAAACTACACTAAAATATTAACATATATGAAAAGTACATATTAATTAGTTATACTTAAACTAATAGTTTTCCAGCCACGAAATCTGACATTTAAATTTTTATTCACTTGCCAAAGAAATTATAAGATTTTGGCAACAGAACTGCTTGGTTTCTGCTGTTCAACAACTTCATTGATTATTTTAACACTTAAAATTGTGTAACTTGCACAAACACAGAGCACTAAACAGGAGTCTTAAACATGAAAACGGCACTGGCATACCCTCTCAGTAATTTACCTGTGACTGCATTTATAATACTGAGTTGGCCAAAAAGTCCACTTAGTTTTTTCTGTAGAATAAAAGACACAGTATTCATTTTTACCAGTAACTTTATTGATTTGGATATTTTGAGTATGTCAGCCATCTCCTACATGGTATAACGTTGATTGTTCTCAATTAATATCTCACTTTGATTGTTACCAACTTCAACTGGTCTACCCAACTGTGGAACATCATCCAGCAAGAAACCTCCAGCATGAAACTTCCCAAATCACTTCTGACGCATTTGATCAGTCACAGCACCTTCTCCATACACTGCACAAATCTTTGTGTTTCAGTTGTGTTTTTACCTTTCTTGAAATAATAAAGTATAATATGCAGAAAATGCTGTGTATTTTCTTCCATCTTCAATATCAAAATGGTTACATGAAAATTCACCAATTTTGATAAATGTTTTTAAAAATGCACACTGATATGACAGCTGTCACAATACAATCTAACAAAATGGTTTTGAATGAAGACAACTGAGTGTTACCAGAGCCATCATATGGAAAAAAAACTTCACAAACTTTTTGGTCAATCCAGTATTTAAAACACAACCTCATTTTTGAGCAGGTCCCTTTGATCTAAATGAAATGACCAATCAGGAACCCATATTAAATGATTTGGAACAAGATTTAACCTAATCTAACAAATACAAATATGTATTTAAGATTTTTTTAAAGCTTTCTAAATTATTTAATGGCACAAAAAATATGCATCTTTGATCACTGAACATGTAAGAATTTAATGTGCTTAAACACTCATCTGATTTGCTAAACAAAAGATACATGCCCTGGCTGGTGTGACTCAGTGGACTCAGCACAGGCCTGCGGACCAAAGGGACGCATGCAGGTTCAATTCCGAGTCAGGACACAGGCCTGGGTTGCAGGCCAGGTCCCCGGTAGGGGGCATGTGAGAGGCAACCAGACATTGATGTTTCTTATCCCTCTCTTTCTCCCTCCCTTCCCCTCTATCTAAAATAAATGAATAACATCTTTAAAAAAAAAAATACAAACTACTATTTAAAATTGTAAGCCTTAGTGTCCTACCATGAAGAAATTGGTTAAAATTCTCTACCATAATCCATGTTTTATCAAACAGCCCTCACTTGAATGAATTTGATTTAATAACATATTAGCCCAAAGAAATTACTGATTATTAACATGTTTTTAGGATAAGAATTTGTATTCATTCAATATGCCTTCCTCTAAATTCTGAGTTCTTCTGAAAATTGTCTTTTTGAAAAATCTTTTGGAGGCATAAAAATATTTCAGATAATATTCATTAAATTTGAAGGGAAGTATCTATTATTTTGTTATAGTTTTAAGAAGTTTTAATCCTGAAAGGATGAAAATTAGAAAGTGCTCACCTCTCCAAGATAGCATATCTGTTTATGTGCAACTTCAACAAAAACTTCTATTATGAGATTGACAGTCTCTGGGGTATTTTTGTAAACTTCCATCAATCCAATGCAATTGGTAAGGAAGTCCATTAAGAAATTAAAAAGGATAGCGACGTTGTCAATCTGGGTGGCCTCGGCAATGCCACACAAAGCCTCGAGAGTGGCAGTGATTTCCTGCTTGACCTCCTCCTGCTGGCACAGCTGCTGAAAGTTTTCCTGATTTATCACCCTTAAGAATCGCTGCTGCAGTGGCTGAAGAACCTACAAAAACAAAGCATGGATTTTTCTAAAAGGCTGATTCACATACCTTATTTATTTCTTCAACTTTATTTCCTAAACTAGGATAGGCACTTTACAAAACATTTCGAACTGTTGGAAGTAGAAAAAGCACCGAAAACAAAGAATATCAGAACCACATATTATATTCCCCATTTCGAGGGTCATCAAACTACTGCATGAGGCAGACATTACGTCACACCTGTTAAAATGGCTATTATCAAAAAGACAAGAGAGAAATGCTGGCGAGGATGTGGAGAAAAGGGAACCCGCATGCAATGTCCATGGGATTGTAAACTGGTTCAACTACTATGGAAAATAGTATGGAGGTTTCCCACAAAATTAAAATTAGAACTACCATACGATACCGCAATTCCACTTCTGGTAATATATTCAGAGGAAATGAAAACACTAATTGAAAAGCTATCTGCACCCACGAGTCCACAGCAGCATTACATGTAATACCCAAGACATGGAAACAGCCTAAATGCCCATCCATTGATGGATGATGGATAAAGTTGTGGTGTGTATATATATATATGATAGAATACTATTCAGTCATAAAACAAAACAAAAAACAAGGAAATCCTCTATGGAGACAACATGGATGGACCTTGAAGGCATTATGCTACAGAAAATAATCAGAGAGAGAAAGACAAATACTGTATGATCACACTTATAAGTGAAGTCTATTAAAAAACAAAACAAAACACCAAACTCATAGAAAACGTTTTGTTGTTTCCAAAGGTGTGGGTGAGGAGATGGGGATTTGGAGAAAAGTAGTCAAAAGGTACAAACTCCTATTTACAAGAAAATAAGCACTGGGGATGTGATGTACAACATGGTAACTGCAGCTAACACTGTAAGACAAATAGGAAAGTTAAGAGAGTAAATCCTAAAAGCTGTCACAAGAAAATATTTTTTCTTTTTTGCCTCTTTTTTTTATTGTGTCAAGATGAGATGATAGATAACAACTAAACTTATAGCAATATTATTTCACATTATATGTAAGGCAAACCATTATACATAGTTACACACATAGTGATATGTGTCAATTATATCTTATAAAAATTATAATTTATAGAAAAACGTAAGTGCATGCTATTATCATCACTTCCTTCATTTAGCTTTAAGAAAGAGAGAGAAAAGAAGGAAATCCTACGAATGACAGAACACAACTTCAATGCCATCCACAGAATTCAGCCACTATCCTCGTCTCTCCAATAAAACATTAAGCCTCCACAGTTGGGACTAGCAAACTGTCTTCTATGGGGTGGGGGCAAAAATAGGTTTACAGTTATAAATACATGAAATGGAGTTGATCCTTGCATTATTATTAATTACTGTGTATTTTTCATACAAACACCTGTAAACCTACTTTTGCCCCATCCTTATAAAGGGCTGGGGGTAAATATTTCAGACTTGGCAGGATATGCCACTTCTGGCTCAACTACTCAGTTATGACTGCACTGTCATGCAGACACATCCGTAGATGACATGAAACAACTGAGATTGAATGTGTTTCAATAAACACTTTGTAAGAACAGACAACAGGCTAGAGTTGGTCTGTGGACTAGTTTGCCAAATTCTGTTCTACAGGGTTAAGCTCAACACGAGCTCTTGCCTATTTTTTCCTTTCCAACTCCTCTCAGCATAAAACATAACTTCAGACACTCAGTCCTGCCCTGGGTGTAAAAGTGAATAGGCATATTCATGAAAATAGTATCGTAATTCTATTTAAAGCTCTACATGTAATAACACAATTATTTCAACTATAAATAAAGGTCAGCCTGGTTTCTCTACTGGTTCTGAAGTCACAACTGCCTAATGTCTGTGCCTTCTAGTCACAGGACTCTAGGCTGGCAACCTACATGCAATGGTAAGTCTTGGTTCCCCATTTACAGCTTGTTATATGAGACAATGTCCCCAGTGGTTGTTATGGGTTGAACTATGTCCCCTCAAAACTGGTATGATGAAGTCCAATCCCCTAGAAACTCAGAACACGGCCTTATGTGAAAATAGGGTTATTTCAGATGTAATTAGTTAAATTAAGATCAGGTCATTAGGGTAGACTCCTAATCCAGTATAACTGGTGTCCTCAGAAAAGAGGGGAAATTTGGACACAGGAATGCAAACACGAAGGAAACTGTCACATGAAGATAAAGACAGAGGTGGGAGTGCTGTGTCTGCAAGCCAAGCAACGCCAAAGACTGCTGACAACGCCCCAGAAGTCAGGAGAGGCCAGACCAAATTCTCCCTCAGAGCCTCAGACAGAACCAACCCTATGACACCTGATATCAGACTCCCAGCCTCCAGACTGTGAGACAATAAATTTCTATTGTTTAAACCAAGTCTGTGGTATTCTGTCACAGCAGCCCTCGCAAACATATACAGTAGTTAATTAATAGCTCCTTTTTCAAGACAAAAGAACACTGATTTTTAATGAAGAAATAATATACCAGGTTCAGGTTCTCATTTGAGTTGGGAAAAAAAACACCTAAACTGCAGAACACATGATAATTAATATTCAATGTCATCACAAGCAGATATGAGCAAATCGTAAGATGTTAGCTGTAAAACAGTAAGCTTCAACCTATACATTAGGAGGAAAAATAATAGAAAAGTGATAACTGATGTTTATGTCTCCACAGGCTCTTTCACGGCAATATACAGATAAAACCACCAGTCTGACCAGCGGGTACAATCACAACCAGGGGAACTGTTACCTCAGTCCAATACTGCTGTTTGGTTTCTGTGTCCATCTGTGCAAAACCTCCCAGGACAAGAGCCTTCATCAGCGTCCTCTGCACAGGACTAGACAGGAAATTCAGAGGGGGGCTTCGGCTTGCAAACTGCTTAGCTAAATTCCACCAGTTTTCACACTGGATTACTAGGTTTGCCCTATGGGCAGAAACAGCAAAAGAAAGATGTACCACTTACACTGTGTGCATACTAAGTGAACAAAATGGAAGGTAGCTGGCTTTCATTAATTTTAAAGTACAGTAAACTGGGCATAGACTTTGGAGTCCCACAAGCTTGCATTCAAATCCCATTGGGAATATGACAATGTAAAATTTCTTACTCTCTCTTATCAACTTCCTGATCTGTAAAATAGGAGTAACAACAGTAATAACCCCAAATCTCATGACTGAGACTGATATGATTAAATGAGATAATTTGTTTGAAAAGCATCGAACAGTACCTAGTAAACTGTAATCAATAAATATAGTAGCCAGTGACAATAATAACTATATTCCTATGCAGCGAGAAAAATGATGCATTTCCAGAATTTATTGTAGAAAGCACTAAAAATTTTACTTTGCAAAATTAAATTAATTATTAAATTATCAATTATTCTCATCTTTAAAATCAGATAATACTAATAGAATACCTGAAAAATGAAATGGGATTCTTCTATATTAAAGTTTTTTAAAACTTTAATTTATAAATAAATTACTATATTAAACATGCATGCTATTCAAAAGATACTTCAATGACAAATCCTTGAACAGTTAATGCAACTGTCACTTGTAACACAGGAAAGCTCTGTTTGAACTTGTAACAATAACATGACATTTTGGGGGTTTTTTTATAGATTTTTAAAAATTTTATTTGTAGAGAGTAGGGTAGAGAGGGAGAAAGAAAGGGAAAGAAACATTGATGTGAGAAACATCGATTGGTTGCCTCTCATACATGCCCCAACCAGGGACCAAACCTGCAACCCAGGCCTGTGCAGGGAATCCAGGTGACTGGGAATCCAGGTCACCTTTCACTTTGCAGGATGATGCCCAAGCAACTGAGCCACACCAGTCAGGGCCATGACATTGTTTTTTAAACACACTGCTCCAAAAATGCAGAGTCTACCTGGACCTTAGCATCATGTAACTGTGTGCCACTTGCAAAGTCTACACTAAAAAGCAAACTGAAGTTATACACCCACACAGCCTGACTCTTACCAGCAGCTTACCTTTCTCTTCTTTCCACCAAAGTGACAAGGAGCTGCACAGTGTCATTTGCAAGGTCCTGCTCACTGCTCCACACCGAGAGGTTACTGATGACTTTCTGTAAGAGGTAGCCAATAATCCACTGAGAACCCTCTGTATCTGCTCCAAATGCTGTACTGAATGGTAGACTTATCTTGAAGAGAAAACCAATTTTTTTAGGTCAGAAAAAAAGATCAGCTAAAAAAAAAAAATTCACAGAAAAATCAACTGAAATTAGCATCTAAAAATGAAATACTGCTTCCTTCACAACAATTTTATAATTGAATTCATATCCGTAAATGCAAAAAAGAGATCTTCAACCCACCTACCATATTTTTACTATGTATAATGCACACCTTTTTGCCCAAATTTTTGAGGGAAAAATAAAGACGTGCATTATACATGGGTATAATGATTAAATACCATGGGTATAGTAATCCCATGTACAATGAGCACAAAAACACAGGTGCACATTATACACAGTAAAATATGATTTTTTCAATTATTTTCCTGTTAGCTATAATTGTTCTGTTATTAACACACTAACATGATATTTGCATCGAATACAAAGAACATAAATTAATCCATTCTCAAAGAGTAATCTGTAACTTAATATTAGTTAACATATGCTGAATCAAATGATGTACCCTAAGAAAAGTTATTAAAATTGCATGCCATTCATATAGTCCTCTTCCATGTGGAAAATGTTCAGCTCTTAGTCACATTTTTTAAATATTTTATTTATTTATTTTGAGAGAGAAGGGAAGGGAGGGAGAAAGAGGGAGAGAGATATCAATGTGTGGTTGCTTCCCATGTGTCCCCCACTGGGAACCTGGCCTGCAACCCAGGCATGTGCCCTGACTGGGAATCGAACCCACAACCCCTTGGTTCGTAGGCCCATGCTCAATCCACTGAGCTACACCGGCCAGGGCTCTCAGTCACATTTTAATGAGAAAATAACCAAGAAAATGTTCTCATTTCTATAAATGCTATTATCATAAATCCAAGTGAAATGAGCAGTTGTACATTCTGACCTGATCATATAGCTTCTCATCCACCAGGAGGTAAGTCTTTGCCCAGCGTTTTAGAAACCAAACAATATCTTTGCCCATTTGAGGGCTTAGCAGATGAGTGAGATCTGCTCTTATCGCTCGAGACTCAACTTCTGAAACTCTGAGAACGGCAGATAGCAGCCTATGGGTACAAAAAAGAAGTCATTTATTCTTCGACCTATTTATTAGTTATTTTCTTCATAAAAGTCCCTTTTTGATTCCCAGCTCTCTGGATTTAGGCCAGGCTATACTTGAAATTTTCATCAGTAAGGCTGTAGAAAAATGCCCCACTTTGTTGCTGACCTTTCAGGAAGTGGTAAACAAGACAAAGAAAGCTGAGGGGATTCATGGCCACAGACACCCTTCTATCGAAGTTACTGCTGCATTACTGTCTAAAGAGATTTTTCAGATTCAAAATGGAGAAATACATAAAATTAAATTTCAGAATAAATGCTAAATTCTTCATCACACCGTCACTACTTAATACTGCCATGGTTAGTACTGTTTGTTTTTATACACTAGTCATTCTGTGGTTCAGGGTCTGGTAATTCACTTATCTAGAATGTTCTGAATATTGAAACCTGTCTCTAAATTTGATAGTCCTTTTCATTTCTTAACAAACTTAATTCTTAATGGTTTTTTTAAATAAAACTCTTGCTAGAAAAAGTGCCTACATGATGTATACAATGTCCTTCCCTACACTACTTAATGGTTGTGTGATCTGTTAATAACAAGGCGCATGCAGAAAAAGAAAGCCTTTGTTCCAGGTGGGCTAGGGGAGCACATAACCAGAAGTGATATATGCACACACATATATCACATGTATATAAATGTGTGTGTGTGTGTGTGTGTGTGTGTGTGTGAAGTCTGTCCTGAAAAAGTTCAGCCATTGTTAATATAATGAGAACAGTTTTTGCAACAATGATATAACCTGGCAGCCAAGGAGAGTGCACTGGAACGGGCAGGTGTGAACAATGACAACCTCACTGTACTAGTCAGTGGGGACCAGTGGACACCTTTGAGTGAACACGTGTACTGTGTGGACGTCACATTCAAAATGACTGAGTAGAGCAACAGATCTGCATGAAATTTTGCGTTAAGTTTGAACATTCCTCCACGGAAACTATTCAGATGATTCAGAAGGCCGCAGCTATGGGCCACAGGTAATTAGCAACTTCACCACGACAACACACTTGCTCACGTATCACATCTAGTGCAGAATTTTGTGGTGAAACATGAATCACTCAGGTGACTCAGCCCCTTACGGCCCAGATTTGGCACCTTGTGACTTTTGGCTTTTCCCAAAACTACAATCACCTTTGAAAGGGAAGAGATTTCAGACTTAGATGAGATTCAGGAAAATACAACAGGGCAGCTGATGGTGACTGGGAGAACTGTGTAAGGTCCCAAGGTGCCTACTTTGAAGGGGACTGAGGTGTCATTGTCCTTTGTACAATGTTTCTTGTATCTTTTTTAATAAATGTCTCTGTTTTACATATTACGTGGCTGGATACCTTCTAGACAGACCTTGTATATTTAACTTGACTTCAGCTAAAAGGAAAGCAGCAGGATTTGATGGAAAAAAAACATTATCACACCTTTTTTTTTTTTTTTTTACATATCCTCATTAACATGTTCAGTAATCACAACAGTTCATTATGTGAACAGCAGTGAAAAGCTTTAATCACTGGATTATCACACCATTTTGTTACTACCAATGCCAACCAAGAAAGGCGTTCTAATCACAGGAAGTCTGGCTTCTATGATCCCTACTATTATCAAGATGACTGAAACTGTCCGCCTGTGATGAAATCTATGGACACTTCACTTCTTTATCCAGCTGGATGTTCCCAAAATGCCAGACCCTGCTGACACGCTGCCCTTTTGCACATCTCCCTGATCTCCCCTCAGCTCTGTCTTACTCTTCCCCGGGCTTTGACATCCTCCTCTACTCCGACTCCCTTCTTTAACAGGTGGTTCCTAAGGTTCCTCTCCTTTTTCACTATATATATTCTCCATACCACCAGCGCTCAAACTTTTAACAAAATTATTTTAGAGTGTATGTGAACAATAACACCCTGATGACCTCACAACACATTTAAGTGGATGTATTAGATTCTCCCCATAAGAATAGTTTTGGTAAGACAAAATTTGATGCTTTTTAAGATGTTCTTCTCTAAAACAAAGAAATCTCATTAAGATATCTAGAAAAAAAATTTTTTAAAAGAATACATTTAAATGATATAATTTGCAGCCTAACAGAATCTGAAATAGTTACAGTGGCCATTTCAATTTATGCACTGGAGTTTAATTATCATACTGTTGCCAATACTCACCATCATCCATTTGAAAAATAAACAAGTTTTTAAGGGTTAGAAACTTTACGTTGTTTCTTTTTCTCCTTAAATTTTTGTTTTGGTTTCACTCCCCCCTCCCCGCCCCCCAGAGACTCTTATTCTAATATGATAAATGTTATACTCATTTTATTTTTAACTTTTATGTATCATTATTTTTTAAATTCTCACCAAAGGATATGTTTATTGATTTCTGAGAGAGATGAGGAAGAAGAGGGAGGGAAGGAGAGGGAGAGAAGGAAGGGGGGGAGAGAGGGGGAGTGGGGGGAGAGAGAGAAAGAAATATCAATGTGAGATAGAAACATCAATCAGTTGCCTCCTGTACATACCTCAACTGGGGAATTAAACCCACAAACTAGGTATGTATGTACTCTGAGTGAGGATCAAACCCACAACCTCGTGGTATGCGGGAGGATGCTCCAATCAATCAAGCTACCTGGCCAGGGCTATACTCATTTTATTGATCATATGATATACTTCTCTAAAACAAGTATCTAGATGCTAAAATATAATTCTTTAAAATTCCCAATGACCTTAAGACTTTTAAAATGTCTTCTGGATTGAGTTATTACAATATTTACTAGTACACAATTGCACAAAATATAAACATATTTAAATAAAGTATTAAGCATAAATATACAATTTCATGCCTCTCTAAATGAGATTAATGTAGCAGTGTTTTATTTTCCAAATCAGTTTACCTGTGAAAAAACATTACTTATCACTAGAATGAAATAGAGCTGAGTATAATCTGGGCCCTATTTTTTATTTTAATAGATAAAAATTCTGAAAAACTCATTCTCTTAAGTAAATGGAAGGCATTTTTAAAACAGCAGATTCCTCAATTATCTGAACTTCTTACAAGTTATATGCCAAAAATCACACAGCTCTACCACCAAAAACTATTTTTAATAGTATGACAGCTGACAATTTGATTAGGTCACTCTTCAGTATTATTCAAGGCAAAAGACTAAAAACCTCCTGATCTGTAGGATTACTGGTTATCTATTGCTTAGTCATTCATTTCCAATACTACACTATTTGGTATTTTGCAGGTTTCTACACACCTGCCAAGCATCACAGTAAGACTTCGAATGAGGAAGCGTTTTGCCTTTTTTGTAAAGTGGGAGCAAGGTCAAGAATAGAACCAGATAGATGAACCTGGGGTTCCCAGTAGCCTATCCTCATTCCTGCCTCTCTCCTCACCACCCTCAACCAACCTCAAAGTCCCTGTGAGCTGCCCCCGAAACACCTGTCATCCATCTGCCCTTCCCATCATTTTTACTCCACTAACAGAAATGCTTCCTAACTTACCAGTCATCCAGCCTCCAAACTGCAATCCTCTAATAAAACAATGTGATCAGCTCACTTCCCTGTTTTGAAACCTTTTTCAACACTTTTACTCCAACTTCATTAATTCTGCTCCACAGCCCACCCTACCTCTGCACACTCAGCAGGCACCTCTCCCCCTGTATGCATGCCGGCCCCCTCTTCCTTCCTGGCCCCTGCTCGGTTACTATCAGTGCCTGGGATAGTCTTCCTCTTCCCCTGCACACTGCAAACTCCCATCCATCCCCTCAAGTGTCAGTGTAAATGCCACCTCTTCCGAGGAGCCCTCCCTTGATCCTCTCACGTCACTATCACACTTCTACTGCACCCTCAGACCCTAGCATAGTGGGGAGTTGGAAAAGCTGATGACAACATCACAATACTGTTTTAGCTGTTGCTCTCCCAAGATTGACACCCTGGTCCTACTTCAGTTTCTCCAGCATGCTATCTGAACATGTTTTACATTTCAAACAGCAACCAGTGTCCCGTAGAATAGTGTTGGTATTATGGGAAATCTTGGATTACCTTTGCATTTCATAAACCAGAAGTCAGCACAATGAGTCAAAGAGAGCTTTCTTCAATTTCTCATGACCTCTACTATCACTGATCTGAACCAACATCTTTCTCTGGATGAAAGCAGCTAGTCTCTTCACTGGTCTCACTGCTCCCACCTCTGGCCCTGGTAGTCCACTCTCAATGCAGCATGGTCACCCGTTCTGCTCAAAAGCCTACAGAAGCACCCATTCCATTCATAGCAGATACCGTAAAGGCCCAAAGACTTCACTGATTCCCCTCTATTTCCCCTCTAACTCCATCTGCCATACAATTTCACCTCACTGTGCTCCATCCACAGCGGTGGGCCCTGCTGGTCCTGGATGAGGGCCTGCAGTGGGGCCTCCGCATCTACTGTTCACTGTGGCAATGTTTTTCCCCAGCCTTCCCAGGCCCAAACCAACCTCACTGACCACACTATTTAAAGTTGCAAGCAGTTGCCCTGGCCAGTAGCTCAGTTGGTTGGAGCATCATCTGTCCAGTACACCAAAAGGTTGCAGGTTCAATCCCTGCTCAAGGCACGTACAGAAGGCAACCGATGAATGTTTCTCTCTCATATCAATGTTTCTCTCTCTTTCTTCCCCCTCCCCCTTTCTAAAATCAATAAACATATCAGGTGAGGATTTAAAAAAGTTATAAGCAGTCCCTGAGTCTGCACCCTGCACCCTGCTCACCTACTCCCCTCACCCTGCTCACCTTCTTACCACAGCTTCTTATGGTGTCTCCTAACATAAATGAAATTAACTTATTCATTGTCTCTCCCCTACAGGGAGCTTCAAAAGGGGGGCGATTTGTCTGTTCTGCTCACTAATGTATCCCAAATGCCTAGAACAGTGCTGGATACATAAGAGGTACTCAATAACTTTTGTCAAGTATTTTCTTCAAGAAATGTAAATTTATTTTTTAATCAAATAAGTAACATTTCTCCTGTATACCATCCAATTTCACATGAATTTTTTGGACTAAAAAAAAAAATAAAGCAAAAAAACTGGTGATTTTTTTTGGTGGTTGTTTCACCTCTCTCCTTATTCCTCCATAGTCTGTGCTCTAAGATACCAAAATGTGTTGCTCCCACAGTGGTGACTGGGACTGGCAAAAATTGAAAAAGCACTGAAAATACAAGGAAAGCATCCCTGATGATACTGCCCAGGCAAGAAATATGACAAAGAGTATCACGTGACAGCATCCTGAAATGAACTGCCTTTGAATTAACATTCACCATGACTCAAGCCAAAGCAAAAGCAATGATTTCCAGACACTTAATCATAGACCTATAGTCATCCTAAAAGGAAGAGAGAAAACTTTTCCAATAGAGCATTGATATTTTATTTCAAACAATAGAATGCAATGATAAAGGATTAAGTTCCCAAACATTTCCTTGATGATAGCTTACAAGTTCAATATTTAAAAGTCATACTTTCTACTGCACAGGTTCAAATGATACCCATGTATTTTGGCATTAGATAAAAAAAATAAGGGGCACAGCGCCTTGTATGAGTTACTGATTTTGTAACTGACAAAACCAATGTTATTTCATCATTGATGTCTCTGCCTGCCACCTAAACTTAAATATACTGAAATTTAAAATGCTGTTTTCAAATTCACTTTTAGGAGGACACTTAGTTCATGTTTATCCCTCCTCAATGTCATCATTAAAAAGTAACAAAAAAGTTGCCATTGCTATTGGGAAGATTAAAGTGAATTCTTTCAGTTGAGGCACAAAGTCTTGTAACTTCATTGATAGGGCTTTCAAGTTTCACATATTTGAGATAAATAGTTCTATTTTATGAGAATCATTTTCCTTAAGAAAGACACTAAAATGTAATTTTATCTTTATGAACAATAAGTACTTGTTGACGTTCATCTGGTCTCTAAGAATGTCATATTATGTTTCTTGCATTTACGGCGCCTGTACCCGCATCAGCACTACTTTCTGATGGACAGGGGCATGGTCACAGTGCATTACAGCAACTGTCCCCTCAAAGTCTCCCTGAACTCAGAATAACTATGCTTGTTCTCCTCAGTGCTGGGTATGGCTATCAATCTCACCCAACTGGCGCTGCTTAAATATGCTGAGTACTTGCCGTCCTTGTTTATTTCAAGGCTTCTCCAAGTTTTATCTTCTTTCATGTATCAGATTTACAATGTGTCTATCACTCGAGTCATCTACCCATCAACTCAGAACTTAATAAAACAGTATAAATTACAAGAGCACAGCTATAGAGTTCATATTACCTAATCACAGAATCTGTTCTGTTGTACCCTGGGATGGAAGAAGCCTTTTCTCCTGGAGATCCCAAAATTTGAAGTGTTGTATTAATGTCAACTTCAGATGAATGCTTAATGGAATATTCCATTATTTCTGGAGGTATTAGCGGAGTCTCTCCCTGAGTATCATCAGCTAAGAGGTAGCCTTCAGTTTAAAAAAAATTAAAAATGAACACTTAACAAATCTACATTTATCAAATTGTACTATAAATGTTTTGTTTAATTTGATTTATATATCATATAAGTTGATGTAAAAGTAAATTATAAATTTAATATGTTAATTTCAAGATTGATGAGAAGAATCTATTTCTTAGATAATTTACTCTCAGAAAACAGGAAAGAACAAAGGACAAATGTTTATTCAACAATTTTATCACTTATATGACATGTAGGCTTTTTAATTTACTACCTTTTAATCATTTTCAGTAATATATTCTGTAAAGTTAATAGGAATTTCACTACTTCCTATATCAAAAGTCAGTATTTGGGGATGCCTTTTCAAAATTAAGATATTTTTCCTGATTATTTAAAATACAGAAACACTAACAGTATGGTTACAGAAGAAGACTCTAAAAGTCAGACTGCCTAGATTTGCATTCTGGCTCTAAAAATTAATAGCAGTATAGCCATGGGCTAGTTCCTTATATTCTCCAAGTCTCAGCTTCTTCATTTATAAGAAGGGGATAATAATAATGACAACAATAATACCTAATAATAGTACCAATTCAATGGGCTACAATGAGCTCCACATAAAACATTCAGTATGCAATAGGCACTGAATACATGTAGTCAATATTTTTTTAAAATGCATCTATAACTGTAACATATAGCAGCTGTCACCAAATTTCATCCAATACTATGTAGGGACCATTATTTTTAATACATGAAGCTTCTTTTTAAGGCTTAAACTGCTCAGCTGGCGATAACATTTTAAAAGGAAACAACCAACCAACCTGTAACTAAAATAAGCCAGTGAATATCTTCATATAGGTCATCAAGCATTTTGTTGTCAATGGTTCTTGAACCAGGTGAAGCAAGTAACTGCTGCTGATGTCGCTGTAACTGACTGTGGAGCCTTGTTACTCTTTCTTCTAATAAACTAAAAAGAAGAAGAAAACAATAGTTTCATAAAGTTCAACAAGCAGAGACCTAGAATAACATAATTTCCATGTGTGAGACAATATAAATTAAGACCTTAGCATAAAAATATTTATTATCATACACAACTGTTCTTATAGCACTATAGGAACTGTGATTTATCGTTTATGAGAGAATTAAAACAATGCTTTACAAACAATCAAGGTTTACAACTGGCATTTGAAAATTGGTTATTCCAAGTTTTTACTGATAAGGGTCAAACCATGTCTCATTCCATGTTTCCATCATCTCTGCCGTCTATGCTGGAGTGCCTGGGCTCCAGTGTACAAGCCAAGGAATGCAGCTTTGAGTATGTTTCTGTCCACTTGCTCCAGTGTGCTGGGTGCATACAGGGTGGGAGAGTATGTAAAGTGCTTTCTAGGGAAGTGTGAGTACAGAGTATTTGCTCTGTGGGTTCTGTGGACTGTGTACCTTGTCAGAAGAGGTAGACAGTGCTCTGCAGCAACTCTTCCTAGCATTCCTACACTGGCTAGTTGATCCGAAAACTGGTCTCGATCATCCTCTTGAAGCTCACTTATTTCCTCTTCCTCACGAGAGGCCACACCATTGGCAGTCTGTTATCAGTGAGAGAAATAATGAGTAACGAGCTGCACACCGTCGTCTCACAAGCCACGCACTTCTGCTGCACTGTGAAATAGCCTCCGCGTTTCACATGAGAACGGGAGTTGGACAAAGCATGCCTTCAGTGCAGCTGTCCGGGGACCCCTATGGAACTGTGCTGACAGCCCTACAGTCACCCAAAGGGGGAAACACAGAAGAGAAAGAAGTGAAGGATAGAGACCCAAGGCACACATGCATAAACACAGTTCTAATAGCCCACCCACAACCCACCTCCCACAGCAGACAATTTAACTTCTGTCACTGAAAAGATCTGAAATCTTTAAGATCCATGGTCCTTGGATACAAGAAGTCATTCATACCACTTAACAACTAGGAAGACACAGGTGGGTAACTGAAAACTAAAGACAAAGGAGTAATTTACCAGTCACATCCCACAAAACATGATGCAATTAGACAAGGGACCACTTCTGCTCTCCATCTAATGCTCTCAGCAAATCCTCTAAAGAAGCTTAGCCCAAATTTCTAGCATTACACAAGGTATAAGAGGATAAAACAGACAAAACAGACCCTATGATGAAACAAATTTTTAATCACAATCTGGCTTAAAACTTACCAAATTCCTTGTGCCATCTGGAGCAGCCAGGTGGCACTGAATGTAAGAATTGAAGACTTGAACTGCATGCTGGGTAAAAAAGCCTTTATGGAAATGTTTGTCATCCTGGACCAGAGTCAGCCAGGACTCCAGCAACTTGTCATACGCTTCCATGTAGACCATGTCATCTTTATCAAGCTAGAAAGAAAAGAGTTTCACAAAACAATGGCCAAAGAAATAAGGTGGGTGTTACAACAACAGTCACACAGCTACGCATTTAGTTTTATAAGTTTTTCCTTTAAAAAAGGTTCCCAATTATCATTCAATAATACAGCTGAATTTGTTCTAAAACTAACTAGTCAAGTCAAGCATCGCAGTAAAGAATGCGCAGGCTTTCTATTAAACTTCCTAACATCTTTCTAACAATCTAAGTAATTCTTAGGCAAACAGGAATTAATGTTTATTTCTTAACAACAAGACTAGCTAGCTCAGTGCTTTATGGAACATGTATTTTTCACATAAAAATAATGTTAACATTTTTCTGTAGTCAAGAAGAGACCTGTTAAAATGAAAAGATAAAATGTGTACTTAATACACACTTTTGAATAAGCTTTAAAAACTGGAGAATAATGACTAACCTAACCAGCATATTCACAAATGTGGGGAGAACTTCACAGATGCGCTTTAACATTTAATAATTTTTTTAAAGATTTTATTTATTTATTTTTAGAGAAAGGGGAAGGGAGGGAGAAAGAGAGGGAGAGAAACAGCAATGTATGGTTGCCTCTCACATGGTCCTCACTGGGGACCTGGCCCACAACCCAGGCATGTGCCCTGACTGGGAAGCGAACCGGGACCCTCTGGTTCCCAGCCCGTGCTCAATCCACTGAGCTACACCAGCCAGGGCAACATTTAATAATTTTTGTTTAAATTAAAAGTAAGACAGAGCCGACGGGAAGAGTTTGAGGAAGGTGTTGAGGACTTCCTACTTAATTAGTAACCTGGACACACAATTTAACCTGTGTATTGATTTCTTCATCACAAATTCACTAGATCACCGTTCGATGAAACTCAGAATACTAAGCGTCAAGCACTATGCTTAGCATAAACACATAAATAATGTACCATTTGTGCTTTGAGCTCAGTTCAATGGAAAACAAGAAACAAACAAAAAATTACAGAAAATACACTGATAGCCATAAGAGATAAACAGAGATTTCAGGGTTAGTTTTTAACAACATCTCTCATAGTTACAAATAAAGAAGCAGAGTCTTTGAACTATGGATATATTCACTCTGAAAAAGGTTTTGGCACAGCCCACCATTTCCGACATTCTGTTCAGTGAACCTAGGAACACTGAAGGTCTACAGACCTAATTTGTAACTTGCTTTTCTGGTTTCTACAGAAAACAGACTGGCCTCACCTACAAATACAGAACTCTGGAACCTTCATTGGAGAGTACTTTCATCAATTTGTTAGTAACTCAAAACAGGAAAGTACTAAAATATCTACAACAAGTATTACAGATTCGGCAGGACCAAGAAGAAACTGCCACCAGTTCATGCTATCTAAGCACCAAGTGAACTGCTTCCAGTGAGTCATTTCCTCATGCCTTCAGCTTTTGTTAACCTGCTGCCTACAAGGAAAATTATTTTCTAGGTCAAATAAACCTTACAAAAATTTGTAATATTTTTAAGTCATTTGTGAAAAATTTACATAAGAACGAAGGGAAAGTAAAAAGAACATCATCAGATAATTTTAATAAGAATTTAAACATAACAAACCCATTTTTTATTCTTTTCCTGGCCTTGAAACTACATACAGTTTAAACCCTCACTTGATGTCATAGGTAGATTCTGAAACTTTAAGTGAAACCGCGTACAACTAATCCATTTTTACCACAGACTGATATGAAACAATGTTATCTGAGAACCTGCTGCAATGTTATTTGAGAACCTGTCTATAATGAAAATAGACAACATTATTTGAAAGTTACTGGAACATAGTCATCCTGTAAACAGTCCATTCTTGCTATTTGTGGCATGTATGTTCTATAAAATCACCATGAACTCTGAATTAGTGCACTTAGGGTTAGGATCCTTCTGTTTTTCACCAGGTACAGGTGAACAAACAGACCAACACAACACCGTGTTTTAAGTTTGTTTGTTTACAGACGCTCATGGCAACAGTGCTACAACTTGTGCCTGAATGCAACTTGTCTAGTATCTGCATTTGCTCCACATCATGGCTTCCTTGCTCTCTGGAACACCGCAGAGCACTCAGCACAATGCTGGGGGTGGAGTGTGTGGGGGGTGGGGGGGCACGGGGGGAGTCATGCCATTTTAAAAAGTGAAATCATCCAGTCAATGCATAGGAAGAACTTCAACACCTTGTGATAAAAATTTGGAATATCCTATTTCACAAAAATAATGCAGAAAATGTTATCACTGGAGAATGTGAAAGGGATGCTTATTTGCAGTATGAGGGCTGAAACAGGAAGGTAGAGCACTGAAAACAAAACTGCCTTGTTTGACCTCAGCTGGAAACAAGCAAGCCAGGCAATTCTATTAACTGTCATTCTTTGCATGCATCTGTCTAAGAATGATCGTGAGAGTGCCACCAGTTCTGATTTTGGAGTTACAAATAGATTTTAGCAAGGGGGCTAATTTGCAAATATGGAATCTGCAAAATATGAGGATCAACTGTACTTGCCTCTAATAGGTTCTAACTGACTAAGCTGGTTCGTTTTGCTCATCTATCATGAAAATGCATTGCCCTTTTGAAAACTTTGATAGTTCATGACTTTCTTGAAGAACAGCCAAGTTCTTGGTTCCATAAATGCAATAGCATATTCATTAAGATTTATAAATACTGTCTCGGCCGGTATGGCTTAGCTGGTTGGAGCACCATCCCATAAACCATAGGGTCGTGAGTTCAATTCCCTGTCAGGGCACATACCTAGGTTGTGGGTTCGGTCCCCGGTTGGGGTGCCTACGAGAGGCAACCAATCAATGTTTCTCACATCCCTCTCTCCCCCGATCCCCTCCCACTCTCTCTAAAATCGATGAGCATGTCCTTGAGTGAGGATTTGAAAAAAAAGATTTATAAATACCAACCAAAAGGATTAATTCAACCAATTTGTCTTCATTTATACATCATTTATTTCCTTCCAACTACCTTTATACATATTGCTTTCAGCATTAATCAAATTATGAATGGTATTAAGTAAATTTTGTTGCATGTATATAAAAAAAAATCAACGGTGTTAATATGATTTAGCAAAATATGACAGTCCAAACTCTTTTGTCATAAAATATCGGGTGAAGTTTCCCGGTGTAATAAGAATGCCGTATTTTCTTTTCAACTTTGAAAATACATTGTTTGTTCATGAATTGTGAGACTCTGTCTAGGACATAGCTACAACTCAGTCTCATGTTTCACTTATACTATCAACTTCACCATCACTAAAGAGCCTGGAGAGTGCTGCTGTCTCTTTTACATTCATCTTCTGATTTATTTTCTCAGTGAAATGTGTTATTCTGGCATTTTCCTTCTCTTACTACTATGAACAGAAAATGAAAAATTCTGAATTACTTATGTAACCAATGAAACTTAAAATTAAAAAAAAAGACTTAAAAGATAGTATCTCTAGAATTCCTTTATAGCTTCTTGGAAAATGCAATTCGAAAGCAGAAAAATAACAAATAGCAGCTATTTGTTTCATGTGTAGTGACTGAGTTCACTATTATATCATCCTTTAGATGATTCCATCACTCCTCCACTTCCGTATTATTTTAGACTTTTTTTAATAGCTGGGAATTGATGAGTAATGGTGAAATATTTCCTGAGGTCATAAAACATCAAAATGTTGCAAGATACAGAAGGAATCAGATCACTAACATCAATAATGTATTTCAGACCTACAGAAGAGTATGACATATCCATAAGGCAATTACAAGATAGCAAATGCTCTTTTTGTCCTGAGGTCTCCAAGAAAGAACAAAAGCAGTGTTTCAAATAGTTAGAAATGATCAAAAAAAGAAACTAAAAACAAGTTCCTGAGGATTGAAGAATGCTGTAAAAAAATTGGTTCAAGCACCATCTGTGGTCATGGGAATGAGGATTCTATTCACTGTCTCCTATTTAAAGCTTTCCAAGAGATTTTTTTTTTATTTTTAATTTTTAATTAAATTAGGAAAAATTTCTGAGGAGAGGTGAGCTGCCTCTTTTTGTACCGGATCCTCTTAAGGAACTGTTATCTCCCAGCCCACTTCAAATCTAAATAATCAAATTTAGCCCTGGCCAGGTAGCTCTCAGCTGGTTAGAGCATCGTCCCAATATGCCAAGGTTGCATTTTCGATCTCTGGTCAGGACACATACAAGAGTCAACCAATGAATGCATAAATGAGTGGCACAAGCAAGCTGATGTCTCTCTCTCTCCCTCCCCTCCTTCTTCTTTCTTTTTTTTTAATTTTTATTTATTTATTTTTAGAGAGAGGAGAAGGGAGAAAGAGAGGGAGAGAAACAGCAATGTATGGTTGCCTCTCACATGGCCCTCATGGGGACCTGGCCCGCAACCCAGGCATGTGCCCCGACTGGGAATCGAACCGGGACCCTCTGGTTTCCAGCCCACGCTCAATCCACTGAGCTACACCAGCCGGGCTCCTCCTTCTTCTTTCTAAAATCAATTAATAAAAATTTTAAAAATGTTTTAAAAACTAAAAAGTCAAATTTAGTATATACGGATAAGCTGATAATTTATATATTAAGATTGTTCTTTTTCTCTAGTCTTGATTTTCTTCTCTTGTTTAATCCCTAAAATGTTTTGACTGAGATGCTCATTACCTTTGTCTTTCTCTATGACCCAGGTGTCAAACTCATTTTCACCAAGGCCCACATCAACCTCGAGGTTGCCTTCAAAGGGCCAAATATAGAGCTCCTTGCCCCTAGTTTAGGACATTTTTACAGTCCTAAAATTACATTTGGCCCTTTGAAGGCAACTGCAAGGCTGATGTGGCCTCTGGTGACAATGTGTTTGACACCCCTGCTCTATGACAAACTCACTCTTCTAAAGACTGCCTGCGTCATGAGCAGCAGCTGTGAAGAGTGGCCTTAAGTGGGTAAGACAACAGTTAGAGGGTTAACTGAAAAACGAAAGTGATTTTAGAATGCCTACTAACAGGAATCGCACAGTGATTTATCTGTAAGAATGTTTGCTGCAACATTACTTGAAACACTGCAAATAAAGTTATTGAACCACTCTCCTAATCTTTTACATTAAAAACCATGATTTTGAACTCCAATTGATAACATAAAAACACTAATAATAATATAAATAAAAGTAATGATTTGTTTTTATTTAACTCTAATTGGCATGCCTTAAAATCTGGAAAAATACATCAAAATATTAACAAGTTTCAGAAGGTGAAACTACTAGGATATGGTTTACTTCAAATTTTTTGCTTTTTCAAATCAATTTTTAAAAATAATGAATAAATATTAAATGTCCATAGTGAGGGAGAAAAAGGTATTATATAATTTGATGTATGAATAAAGAGATAACAAGAAAGTGGTAAGTGATGAGAATTTGAGAATTTTAATTTTATGAATTAAAATTCATAAAATTCATAAAAGTTTGAATTACTTTTACCAATGAACATATAACATTTTTACATTAAAACTGTATTGTGAAATTATCTTAGTAACAAAATTATAATTATAAATGTGAAAAAAAAAAAGTAAAATCTTAACCTACAAGGCACAGACACATTCCTTACTATTAAATTTGGTATTTGGAGATAACCTGAATTCTCAAAATTTTTAGTTAGTAAAATTTTCCTCCTCTCCCACTCAATACCAGGCTCTGTAAATTTACAGGTGACAGCTACTGAACTAGCCAAAAAACAAACAAACAAAAAAACCACAATCTTACACAGACTGATTTATAGAAGAAAAAAAGAACGCCAGCTGAAGAGTGGTCTGTGAGGTGGGTATAACTAATACCAAACACATCCGCAGTTCATAAATGACAAGATACACAGTCATCAAGTTCAATTCAGAAATGCAAGGGCAATAACATTAGAAAAACCTATAAAAGCAATTTATCACATTACTAGATTAAGCAGAAACACATTTAATAATATTTAATACTCATTCATGTTTTTAAAAAACCTATTAGCAATTCTGATAAAGGATAGCTCAGAAAGGTACAGCAGATGTTATTCCCAAAGATGAGCCAGAAAAGATGTCTTTAGTTACCACTTGTATTCAACATTGTACAATAAGAAAAAGAAATACAGCCCTGACTGGTGTGCTCATTGTATTGAGTGCCAGCCTGTGAATCAAAAAGTCCTGGTTCGATTCCCAGTCTAGGGCACATGCCTGGGTTGCGGGCCAAGTGCCCAGTAGGGGAAGTGCAAGAGGCAACCACACACTGTTGTTTCTCTCCCTCCCTTCCCCTCTCTAAAATAAATAAAATCTTTTTACAAAAAAGAAATAGATACTATGAAGACTGCAAAAAAGCAAAATTGTCATTACTCACAGATGATATAATTGTCCATATAAAACTAAAAAGACTCTAAGGACAAATTATTAGAACCAATAAGAATTTTGAAAGGCTAGTATGTATCGGACCAATACAAAAACATCAACTGCATTTCTCTATGCCAACAGCAATCTGAAAAATCAGGCTTAAAAAGATACTACTTACAATAGCAACAAAAATATAAGGTACTAAAGAAAAAAATGTTCTTTTATTAAAAGACAATAAATTAGACTTAAATTCGTATAGAAAAATATATTTATGGATAGTGTTGATAAAGTCATGATGCTCATTTCTCACTAAAGGTTGCCTATAATCTCAACCACAACCCCACTTTACAACAGAAAATTTATATGAAAGAACAAGCAGCCCTGGCTGGTGTGGCTCAGGGGATTGAGTGCTGGCCTGGGAAACAAAAGGTCACCAATTTGATTCCCAGTCAGGACACATGCCTGGGTTTGCGGGCCAGGTCCTAGGTTGGAGTTGTGCGAGAGGCAACCAATCAATATATCTCTCTCTCATCAGTGTCTCTCCCTCTCTTTCTCGCTTCCTTTCCTCTCTCTAAATAAATAAATTAGATATTTTTTTAAAAAAAGCAAATACGTCCAAGATCCTTATAAAGAACTGGAAAGTGGAGACAAGAAGGAGGGAAAAAACAACGCTTGTCCTATCATACCCAGACATCTACTCAAAGTAAAATACAGGTAACACAAACTGACCAATCAAGAAAAACCCATTTATATGTGAGGACTAGATATATGATAGCAAAAGTCCAGCAAATCATTCTCATTAAGAAAGAAGGTCTACTTAATACATGTTGCTGGAAGAAAAAAAAAAGTAAAAAGACAACCTACTGAATGGGAAAAAGTATTTTGCAAACCATGTATCTATTATGGGGTTAATATCCAAAGTATATAAAGAACTCACAAAACTAAATAGTAGGACTTCCAGGCAAGATGGAGCCATATGTAGATACACTGTGCCTCCTAGCACAACCAAAGGACAACAAAAAATTTAAAAACAAAGAACAACCAGAACTGCCAGAAAATTGAACTATATGGAAGTCCAACAACCAAGGAGTTAAAGAAAGATTCATCTAGACCAGTAGAGGGGTAGAGAGGGGAAGCTGGGGCAAAGAGGACCCACTGCAAGGCGGCGGCTGGCAGACTAGGTGAGGCAGCGGCAGGCAGACCAGGTGGTCCCACATTTGCGTTCAGATAAACTAGGAGGAACAACTGGGGAACGAGACAGACCACGCAACCTAGGGTTACAGCGTGGGGAAATAAAGCCTCAAAACCTCTGACTGAAAAATCCTGTGAGGGATGCAGCAGGAAAACCTCCCAGCCTCACAGGAGAGTCTGTCGGAGAGACCCACATGCTCCTAGTAGGTACACAAACCCACCCACCCGGGAATCAGTACCAGAAGGGCCCAATTTGCTTGTGGGTAGCAGAGAAAGTGACTGAAAGTCGGCCAACAGCAGGGCAAGTGGCATTGTTCCTTCTCAGACCCCTCTGCCACATACAGCGTCACAAGGTAGCAACTGGGTTGCCCCACCCTAGCAAATACCTAAAGCTCTGCCCCTTAGAATGTAACAGGCCCTCCCAGACCAAAAAAAAAAAAAATGACCCAAATAAAAAAACAGATCAAAGCTCCAGAAAAAATACAACTAAGAGATAAAGAGATAGTCAACCTATCAGATTCACAATTCAAAACACTGGTAATCAGGATGCTCACAGAATTGGTTGAGTATGGTTGCAAAATAGAAGAAAAAGTGAAGGCTATGAAAATTCAAATAAAGGAAAATATAGAGAACCAACAGTGACAGGAAGGAAACCAGGACTCAAATCAATGATTTGGAACAGAAGGAAGAAGTAAACATTCAACCGGAACAGAATGAAAACAAGAATTCAAAAAAATGAGGAGGGGCTTAGGAAACTTCAGGACAACTTTAGACATTCCAACATCTGAATCATAGGACTGCCAGAAGGAGAAGAAGAGCAAGAAGTTGAAAACATAATAAAGGAAAACTTCCCCATCTGGCAAAGGAAATAGACTTCCAGGAAGTCCAGGAAGCCCAGAGAGTCCAAAAAAATTTGGGCCCAAGGAAGCACACACCAAGGCACATCATAATTACATTAGCCAAGATTAAAGATAAGGAGAGAATCTTAAAAGCAGCAAAAGAAAAGGAGAGAGTTGCCTACAAAGGAGTTCCCATTAATTAGACTATTAGCTGATTTCTCAAAAGAATCCTTGCGGGCAAGAAGGGGCTGGAAAGAAGTATTCAAAGTCATGAAAGGCAAGGACCTACAACCAAGATGACTCTATCCAACAAAGCTATCATTTAGAATGTAAAGGGCAGATAAAGCGCTTCCCAGATAAGGTCAAGTTAAAGGAGTTCAACATCACCAAGCCCTTATTATAGGAAATGTTGAAGGGACTTTTCTAAGAAATAGAAGATCAAAAACTTTGAACAGTAAAATGACAACAAACTCATGACTATCAACAACTGAACCTAAAAAACAAAAACAAACTAAGCAAACAACTAGAACAGGAACAGAATTACAGAAATGGAGTTCACATAGAGGGTTTTCAGCAGGAAGGGTGAGAAGGGAGAATGGGGGAAAAGGTACAGGGAATAAGAAGCATAAATGGTAGGTAGAAAACAGACAGGGGGAGGTTAAGAATGGTATGGGAAATGTAGAAGCCAAAGAACTTATATGTATAACCCATGGACATGAACTAAGGAGGGGGGGGGTGGGGGGGGAGGATGCAGATGGGGGGGTTCAGGGCAGAGGAGAATAAAGGGGGGGAATGGGACAACTGTAATAGCATAATCAGTAAAATATATTTAAAAAATCAGTTCCTACTAAAAAAAACTAAATTTCAAAAAAATTGAAAACTAAAATAACCAACAAATGTAAGATTAAAAATAGGCAAAGGGACTAAACAGACATTTTTCCAAAGACGACATATAGGTGGCCAACAGGTACATAGAAAGGAGCTCAATATCACTAATCATTAGGGAAATGAAAATCAAAACCACAGGCCCTGGCTGGTGTAGCTCAGTGGACTGAGCACGGGCTGGGAACCAGAGGGTCCCGGTTCGATTCCCAGTCAGGGCACATGGCTGGGTTGCAGGCCAGGTCCCCATGAGGGCCATGTGAGAGGCAACCATACATTGCTGTTTCTCTCTGTCTCTTTCTGCCTCCCTTCTCCTTTCTAAAAATAAATAAATAAAATCTTAAAAAAAAAAATCAAAACCATAATGAAATACCACCTCACACCTGTCAGAATGGTTGATTCTGAAACACAAAGACAAGAAATAACATGTGTTGGCAGGGATGTGGAGAAAAGGGAACCCTTGTGCACTTTTGGTAGGAATGTAAATTGAAGCAGCCACTGTGGAATCTAGTATGGAGATTCTTCATAAAATTAAAAAATAGGACTAACATTTAACCAAGGAGTTCCACTTCTGGAACTATATCTAAAGGAAACAAAACATTATCTCAAAAAGATAATATGTACCTCCATGTATATAACATTATTATTTACAATAGCCCAGATATGGAAACAACCTCAGTGTCCATCAATGGATTAATGGATAAAGAAATTGTTATACACACACACACACACACACACACACACACACACACACACACACACACACACACAATGGAGTACTATTCAGCCATAAAAATGAGGAAATCCTACCATTTCAACATCATGGATGGACCCTGAAGTCATTATGCTAAGTGAAATACATCAAAGAAAGGCAAACACTGTATCTCATTTATATGTAAAATTAAAAAAAAAAAAAAAAAACCCACCAGACTCACAAAAATCTGACTTATGGATTTGTGATTACCAGAGGTGGGGGATGGAAGAAAAGGGTCAAAATGATCCAACTTGCAGTTATAAAATAAATAAGCATTAGGGATATGATATACAACTTGATGACTAGCTAACACTGCTGTGTGATATGAAAGCTCTTGAGAGTGGATCCTAAGAGTTCTCATACCACAAGGAGATTTTTTTTTCCTTTATTTTATTGTATCTATAGGAGATGACGGATGTTAGCTGAATGCATTATAGTTATCATTGCACAATATGTGTAGGCAAACCATCATTTTGTATACCTTAAACTTATACAATGATGTTCTCAATAAAACTGGGGGGGGGGAAAGAACAGAAATTATAAATATAAATGAATAAATGTTGCTGGAAAAAACCTGTTAGACTTATGGAAAGAAATGAAATTAAATCTTGATACCATATTCAAAATGAAATTCTAAGATGGTAAAGTCATAAAAGGCAAACTTTTTAATTTTTTACTTAGTGATTTTAGAGAAAAGGAGGAATGGAGGAAAAGAGAGAAGCATCTATTTGCTGTTCCATTTACTTATGCACTCATTGGCTGGCTCTTGTATGTGTCCTGACCAGAGATTGAACCCACAATGCTGGTGAATGGGAAGGATGCTCTAACCAACCAAACTACCAGGCCAGGGCATGAAAGACAAACTTTTAAAACATTTAGAAGAAAACACAGGAAGGGTAAATATCTGAAACAAGGAGCTAATGCAAATCACAAAAGAAATGACAGTGAGTTCGACTATGATGAAAAACGCTTGCTCATCACAAGGTACCACAAAGTCTAAATGTAATATGTTGTCCAGGACTAGATCCTGGAACAGAAAAACAATGGTGGGAAGGTGGTAAAGTCCTAATAAAGCATGCAGTTTCATTAACAAAAATGTAATGCTATTAATTTGTTAGGTTTGACATGTACCACAGTTATATAAGATGGTAATATTAGGAAAAGTTGGTAAAAGGTATACAGAAACTGTACTATCTTGGCAACTTCTCTGCAAATCTAAAGTGACTTCAAGTTAAAGGGGAAAAAATACCATAAAGTGAGAAGAGGGGGCACAAGATGGAGCTGTAACAGGATATATGGAGAATTTGTGCAAATCTGTAAAAGACAACCTAATAAGAAAGGGGCAATGAACTAAGCCAGTCTTTCATACAAATGACCATGGGTGTTATACATTTACAATATGAAAAGATATTCAATGTCATTATGACCTCGGAAAACAAATCAAGACCATGTTTTATACTTGCAAGTTTGGTAAGAACTGTGATGGTGAAGACATAATAATGTTAGGGAAACTTGGTAAAAGGTATATGGAAACTACCAATGGGAGACGCACACCAGTATCATCAACCATGGTACTTGTAACATTCTTCCGCTGGGTCATGGGCTCACTCATGGTCATTTTATTGTATTTCAGAATAACGTATATGTTTTTTGTCTGTATCAAACATGATATAATAGAATCATCTACAGTGGTTTTGAGGACTAAAGAAGGCATATGTAATGATCAAACACAGTGCTAAAAAGGCTAATAACACAATCCTCAATTTGTTATTAGCAGCAGGAGAAGAAGGTGGTTTTATTCCTGAACAGTTATTGAATGCTAAGAGCTAAGCATGGGAATATGAAGATCGAAGATCCTTTCTTCCCACAGAAACATCTGTGGCCTGTTTATACACTTCACAAAGCATGTGCTTTGCAGACATCAATTGTTAAGTCTTAACAGTTTCTCTTGCCAAAATAAACAAACTGGTAACACATCTTAAGAGGAACTTGGGGAGTAGCATCCTCTGACCTCCAGTATGCCAAGAAAGAAGAAGGGTATATTCCAAAAACTACCTTCACTGTTCTTTTAGTACATATATCATGCATACTATTGCAGTTTATTCATATACAGAAAAGTACAAATAAAATGTGAACGTCTTTTTGTTGACAGAGTTCAACAGTCCCTCCTATGAAGCCCTCCCACTCATCAGATGGTGCTTTAAAATAAGAACTAAAAACTGCTAAAGAGCCTTCTGGCTCCTTCAAGACCAAGAAACCCATCAGGCAAAGTGTGAGAGATGTGGTTAATGACAATCTGCAACTAGGGCTTTCAGCCTAATCACAGAGAGCTAAAACCTAACCAGGTGCTTTTTTATAAACCCCTGGCCCTGCTCCACAGCCACCCTGGCCAATACCCAGCAGCCAAGCCCGAGCACGTGCACAGTGATGACAGCGGTGTACCAGCGAGGCACTGTGTGCTCACACCTCAAGTATTGGCAGGCCTGCTGCCAGAAAGGCTTTGGAAAGGGGCTTAGAGCTTATGAAACTACTTGACCCCACTTTACTCCATTTGAGAATGAAGGGTGGGGAAGGTGATCAAAATATGATATCAGCACTTACATTTCAATGCCCATAATTATCTTGGAAGTGCCCAGGACTTTATAGCTCTTCAGCCATACAAAAAAGTCTGCCTTTGGTGTGAGTATATAAAAAGCCATTAACTGCATTTATGAAGATGCTGCCAAAAAAGCTTTGGAAAAAAACCTTTCAGTATGTAAATTGCTCCCCTTTTTGCCTTTAAATTAAATTTCAGAAATTAAATCTAACATTACTGTTTGATTCCAACTGCATAACATTCTGGAAAAGGCAAAAATATGGAGACAATAAAAATATCCATGGTTGCCAGGGGGTGGGGTGGGGGTATAAACAGGCAGAGCACAAGGGATTTTCAGGACAGTGAAACTATTCTGTGTGATACTATAATGGTGGGTACATGATAATTTACATTTGTCCAAACTCAGAGAATGTACAACACCAAGAGTGAACCCTAGTGTGAACTGTGGACTTTAAGTGATTTGGACGTGCCAATGCTGATTCATCAACTTGTACCATCTGGTGGGGGCTGTTGACAGTGGGAAGGCCATGTGTTTTGGGGGTGGGGAGGATCTTTATTTTCACTCAATTTTGCTGTAATCTGAAACTGCTCTAAAAAATATACTGTGTGTATATACCAAACATCAGACACTGCAGACATGTACAAGGCCAGTCTTGTATATAAGACAAATCTCATGTATAGTAGTTCTAAGTCCAACTGTTAAGCTGCGAACTCCCACACTGCTCCTCACCACACCCGTGTCACAGCCTCCCCATATTAGATTTTCCCCTACATGTGACAGCAAAAAACCTACTCCAAATCTTTTCCATGGAATTGGGAAGCTTTCTCTTCGATCATTAGCAGTGTCTTCATATGTAAACATAAATTACATGAGTTAGCTTTCAAAAGTATTGAGACACAGCCATAAGTAGTAAGACTAATTTTCACATGGAAAAATTTATTCTAAGGAATAACCACCTTTAAGAAGTTCTGTGACCATTTCTGACCTTGTGTTCCAATTTCCATCTGGAGGGTGCTGCTGCCATATTACACAATCAGAGCTCGTAGAAAATGGGAAAAAGTACCATCAACACTGGCAGGAAATTTACTCATACCCTTCTTTTGCAAGCATGATGAAAAAATCATTTGGCAGAAATAACTTACATAACAAAAAATACACGCTTGTAGTAACAGAAGAGGTTAAAAACACCAGGTAAACATTAAGAGAAGAATAAGCTCTATCAATACACTATTTCTTAATCTGGATGGTTGGTATACAGTTGTTCATTTTATTATTCTTATAACTTTTATATACACATAAAATTTTTACTTAATATAAATGAAATCTTTCATAGCCATTTGAAACTCTACAGGTATTAGCACAACTCCCCCAACCCAATGACAGGTCAAATAACACATGAACTGCACAGAGCAGAACATTCCCAGGACAGACAACGCAGGCCTGGAGATTATAAGGGTGAGTACTGATATCCTTTTCCTAGGACAGCAGTATCATTTAAGGCAAATATGGAAATAACAGCACATACAAAAAAACTTCATGAGCTTTCCATTTAAAAAAAGTAAGAATTTAGAAGTTTTTAAATGTCAAATAGAAAATAAAATTAATTCACTCTCTCATGATTTTTATTTAACTTCGGAGTACCTGTGCAGCTGACAGTATTCTTGGCTTCTAAAATCCCTCAGGAGAAACTGATTTAGTGGACAAACAGTGCAGCTGTTCGATGAGAGCTATAGATAGATCACTTAAAAAAATCAACCCCACAAAAACAACACCATGAGTTTGAGTTGTGATGGACAACAGAGTTTTTAAATGTTACACTGCTAGATTAACATACTGTCTTCCTTTTGGAAATGCATACAAATTTCCAAATTTTTAATGCTAAAGAATATACATGAATTAAACACCATGCCTGGCTTGTGGTAGGTATTCGGTATATATTTACGGAAGTAAATTAATCCAGCAACACTCCCACTGAATGACATCTCATGAACTCCCCCGGCTCATTTGAGTAGAAAGCCAATCCTCTCTCTCCGTCTCACTGTAGCATTCATTTTGAACCACTGGCCATTAGATCTAGCTATGCTTCTAATGCTAGTATTATAACAATACAAAGGATACTATATGGAACAATAGTTATGACAGTAAATAAGCTTAATCCTAAATCCACTACACACTATCTCATGTGCCAGTAGTCTGTAAAATATAAACAGTGGTTCTGTGCTAGCAGATTGAAAAAAAAAATCAGAGCTGACAAGTCAGCATTGGTAAAATTATGATCCAACCAGAATTAAATGAAACATTGAACTTATTTTCTAAAAATTTCTTTTAACAAGAATCTATATTTAAGATATAATAGTAACCAATTTTGTTCCAAATATCATAGGAGAGCTAAAGTTACTGTTAGTATTTTTTTAAAGTCCACTTTAAATGTGCAAGGTTTAAAAACGCCCCTGCATCTCACTTACTTCCTTGGTCTTTTGGGCCAGAGGGAGCCCATAAAGGCTGGCCGGTGTCTTGCTCTGCACAGCACCATCAGAGCTGCTGGGTGGGAGCGCAGAGTGGCTACCAAACAGTCCCTCCTCTCATGAGCTCAGTGCATTGTGCTGACATCACCATTCCAGAAAGTCAGTGACGGCTTGCCCTCTTATCACTGAACTGTCCCCCAGCTTTGCTCCCCACTGCTCAGTTTGTAATCTGGCCTCAATGTACTCCTTTTGACCACATCTCTCCACAAAGTATTGGACTGGCCAAAAAGTCCATATGGTTTTTTCTGTAAAATAAAAGACACTTTTTCTTTTTCACCAATAACTTTATTGATTTGGATATCTTCAGTATGTCAACTATCTCCTGCATGGTATAATGTTGATTGTTCTCTAGTAATGTCTCGATTTAATTGTAATCAGCTTCAACTTGTCTACCCGACAGTGGAGCATCGTCCAGCAAGAAATCTCCAGCACAAAACTTCGCAAACCACTGCTGACACGTTCAGTCAGTCACAGCACCCTCTCCATACACTGCACAAAAATGTTTTGTGTTTGCTGCATTTTTACCTTTCTTGAAATAATAATGCGTGCATACTATGCCAAAAATGTTGCGCATTTTTCTACCAATTTTGATTAGTTTTCTTTTAAAAAATGCATACTGATACAACAGCTGTCACAACACAATACAAAATTGCTTCAAATGAAGTTAAAGACAACTAAGTGCTACTGGAGCCACTGTACGGAAAAAAACAAACCAACTCTTTGGACAACCCAATAACTGTCCTTGGAGCTCGAGAAACCAGTACTGAATTAAGATTGCTGAAGTTTAAAGTCACCCAGTAGGTGTTACAATCATATTATGAACTTCTAACAACTTCATCAAGTATCTTTTTCTTTACTACCTTGTCTTGCTGGTCTTGATAATGGGCTACAAATTGTACTAAAATTTAATGTAAAGTTCTTCCTTTCTAAAGTTCATCCACAACCACCTCCTTTAGTATCCACCCCACACACCCAAACACTCATATACTTCAGTGCTTAAGCAGCATGATGGCTGCTCATGCAATTAACTCAACATGTTATGTAGGTAGCTTCTGTCTGATGAACCTACAAGGGGACTGAACTTAAAATTCTCTACTGACAAAAGAAATCAAGAAACCATAGCACCGGGTCTGAGTCATATGCTCTTCAAATTTCACTGAATCAATTCAAATGCATTTGTTTGTGGAATAAACATTTTACAAAATAGTTGGAATAATAATATGGGCTATTTTTGTTAGGACTTTAATTGTTTAAAGTCAATAATTTCATTTCTACAAACATTCTCACCTCTTCAGTCCACTAATTTGGTACCTGAGGGGCAATGAAAAAATCCTTGGCTTCAGGAAGACTCAAGTAATAGCAATAAATTTTAACAGCCAAGGACAACGTGGCTAAAAGCCTAGAGCACAGAGTTTCAGGTCACTGCAAGGTGAGGATTAGTCACAAATAGTCTCTTCACACGCAGGCTAAAGCCACTGAGCAAGGACGTGCTTCACAAACACACACAAGCATCAAGAATTTTTCTTTCTATCAAGATGCTCTTTTCTTTCCTTGCTACAGCAACATAATCAAGATCTGAGACTTGAATTTCTAAAAGGGATACAATTTTTGTGTGTTCCTAAATAAATGTAGTTTTTTTAAAAAAATCACAATAAAACAAATGTATATGCTGAATGTTTTCCTAGCAGAAAAAGAAACTCCTTTGATATTAAAAACAGAAAACATTTCACAAAATTAAAATTATAAATAAAATTAATATTAAAATTATTAGTTTGCAAGAGTTAGTTTTACTTGGTAAGACAGTACAGATGATATACGCACTCAAATTTATCATTATTATTCCACATTTTATTGTGCACACATACAGGCACCTTCATATAGTTAATCCACTTCATAAAACATCAGAGGTTATCATTCTAACTATACCAACAAGGAAATATGCTCACAAAGGTGAAGCAATTTGCCCAGGATTGATTACTTGGCTCACAATGTACCGTGTCCCTCCAAAGTTTATGATCTTTCTTTTCCACGCTGACTCCCAAAGCAGTTTTTTATGTCCTTCAATTGTTCTATTTTCACATTTTCCACCTTGGTTCAACAATTCAGTATCATGTGCTGGCACCACAATCACAGGGTACTCAGGGCAACAGGTGATGTAGCCTTGGTCTCAGAAGCTTCAGTCTGGCTTAGTGGAAGGCTGAGATGACACTGAGGAGGACTCCTTCAGCCTCTGGGCAGCTTACCCTGGGAGGGGTACTCCCTGCCCCAGCCTGACTTCACCAACCTGGCCAGCACAGCTATTGTGAGTCATGCAAGCTTTACACAAATCTCTTCCCTCTGCCTTTTTTCAAGAGGTAACAAATTATTGTTTAAAACATTTTAAAATGTCATAAACAGATCAGTTAAAAGAAACTGATTAACGAACAGAAATAACACTTTTCTTCAATGAAACCCATCAGGTCTGTCCTAACTACAGCACACCTCCTTGTGCAACAAGCACACTGCTCAGAAAGTGTGTCTATCTATTTCTGTGTCAGACCTTGGCAGAAAAACTGTTGCCAAGTTGTCTGTCTCCTGGTCAAAATAAATAAACTCTAAACTCTGCAAACCAAGAATACTCTGTATCTTCCAGCAATTCTTCTATAAAACATTTAGGAACAACCTTAACCCACAAACAGAAACCAAAAGGTAGCTGTATTTCGAAATATCAGGTGAATGTGCTGTTTAATCTACCTGGTTTAGAAAAAAACACAATCAAGAGAGGAACAAAGTACAACAAAATAATGTTAAAGAAAACCAGATTAACTCAGAATCTGTGAAAATCTGAACGGGGTCTGAATAAAGTTTAAATACTTAAAATTTCCCTGTATTTCCATGCTTAAAATATAATTTTCCCCTCTGAGAAATTCAAACCTCATATATGATGCTGTTAAGCTTCGATTCCTCCAATACCTACATTTTTTCCAACACACAAATAACTGCCGACCGGCCAGTTCCTTCCTTCACCAGACCGCTAATGCCCAACCAGATAAGCACAACCATTCTCAAGTTCTTTGATTTCTGAGCTGCTAAGGGTTATAAATCCACACTGCCAGACTCCCAACCAAGGGGCTCAGCCAAGATTTAGCACAAAATTCTAACAAATAGCTGTACTCTTTTAACCCTTACAGTCCTTGAAAAAGATCGACATTTTGATTCATACAGAGAAAAATTACTTTTATAATTTAATAAATAGTTTGTAGGAAAATAACCAATGATTTCCCATGATTAATGTGGTTAATCACAGTAACTATTACAAATGCAGCTGTGTTGTCAAGGAGTTTTTATACATGTTTTCTAAATTAATATAGAAATTTGGAAAATATACATTTGAGAATTTTTACCAAAAACATCTTCAGTATGGTTATTGGCCTTAATTTTAATGTAAATTATATTTTACCAAGATATACATACTATTAGACTATAGCAAAAAGAATTAAAGAGCACAGTCTAATCAAAAAAAGTATGTTTACAATTATTTGAACCAAATAATATTTACATAATTTCCAGGTAAGTCCAAATTTTAAAAATTCTCAATTAATATATAAAGTTACACATGACCACAACCATACTACAAAGTTAGCAGCACCATTTAAACATAAAAGTTACTACTGTTAAAAGGCTTTCAACATAATTCTTAACATAAACATTTCATTCCATTTCCTACATTCAGGTACTAAATTATCACAAAGTTAAAATCTTGAGACCAATAAATTCAATCTACTAAAGTGATTTTAATCCACAAACTTTTTAAAAGTCATGTTTCCAAACACAGACTGCCAATTTGCACATATAAACAAAAATGCAATTTTAACAACAGCTACCACTGCCTGAAAAGTATTACTTGTCATGAGAAATGTCATAAAGGCACAGCACTTTCCTTGTGAACAACAGACACCACGCATTTCAGAACGGCCACTCACCACTTCTTCCAGTGCAGCACTTCGCCCAAAAGAACAAGTGAGGTGTGTGAGGCAGTTCACGAAGGACGAGAAAAGTTCACTTGGAATGGCAGTTAAGATGTTTCGAGGGAACACAGTTATCAGGTTGCTGATAATGCTGGAGATCCCCACAGCTTCAGAATCTTCTATTTCAATTCTACAAACCAGGTAACAAGTGTTACTGGAGGTAGAAGGCAAGTTACAGTAATTCATTTCCTAACATGCAAAAATTATCACCTATTCATTCATTTTTAAAGGCATGTCCCTGTATTAATTTCAAATTACTCATATAACTCAAAATATATAAAGGGGAAAATAATCACTAGCTTCTTTCTTCTACCACTGTTAGACATAAATAAAAACTGAAAGTTCCTTTTTTCAGTGACAAAGGGCAAGTATACCTACCCATTGATAGTACTCAGTAAACCCTCAATGAAGTGTGCTAGGTAGTCAACCTGCGCTCCTTCATCGGGGAAGACAGGTCCATGCAGAGAAGCTAACTGGGCGAGGCACTGCAGAGAGTCTTGTGCCATATCCGAATCCTCTCTGATTTTTCGATGTACCTGTTAGAAAGAATTACTAATCCATAAAAATAAATTCTTCTTTTGTAAGGGTCACGTGTCTACCATGCCAAATGAGGTAAGAGAAAACTTCACAGTAGCTGGTTATTTCTAGAACATTAATTCCTGAATTAAACTAAATTTGAGAATGTTCCTCAGTCCACTTTACATTATAGACCATGATTTTAAACATATTAATTAATTTTAACTGAGGGCAACCCACATTTTGAAAATTGAACTGTGTCCAGTATGTTATGACAAAGACAGAAACAGATGCCAGCCAGTGAGACGTACTGCTTCTTCTAAAAACAGCAACAACGCCAGTCATCTGTATTATGCTAACTATGCCTTGCTACAGCTCCTTGCTAAAGTTAGCAGGCGAGTTCCATCAGGAGTATACAGATGCTGCTTTAGTGGAAGTAAACAGTTGCACACAGAGAAAACTATATACCACTCAATCCCTAGACACCCATTCATTCAACTGATACAAAGCACGCTCTCAATAACTGAGATTGCCTAAAATTTGCTTCAATCATATTTTATCCTACATCATTAAGAAATGCTAAAATATTTTAAAATAAAAATGGTATTTAAATTATATTTAAATCTACTTTAAACTTCAACTAGACTTTATTTCAGTGATGCAATATCAGTGTCAAACATCTGGTACACAGCGTTCCTTATGAAGGAAGTACTCCCAAAATATTGCTCCCTAATTTTACACTGTTACTAGTATTTTCAGATTTTAAAGATGCTTCATTTCTGTGAGCTGACCTAATTAAAACAGCAAAGGAAAAAAGTAAAGAAATTGTGATAGTTATACAACATGTACTTGTGCAGGGGCCATGCTGATCTTCTCTGGATCATTCCAATTTTAATACATGTGCTGCCGAAGTGAGTGCCACTGGTGACCATTTCCTACTTTTCACAAGCATTTGAATTCTTAAGTCCTTCTTCTCCTACACAAATCTCTCTGCTTTTTTAATGTAACATAATTTTAAACGTTTAATTCTCTATTTGTTCCAGATTATGTTCACTTTAACTCTGCAAATCCTTATAATTATTTGCAGTCAGACTGTTTCTGAAGTATTCACTGGTATGGTGCTGAGACACAGTGAATAGACACTAAAATAATCCTATTCACCAACTGATTCCATTCAGGTTTAATCCTAGAACTTCCTGGGGGACTAAGAAATTTAAAATACTAAAAAGTCACAAAGTTAATTGATCTACTGACATGTTTGAAGTATGTCACCCTCTTTGGTCTACAACCACCACCCACGGATCAAATCTGGCCTCCAGCCCATTTTGCATGGCTGTGGTTTTTACATTTTTAGGTGGCTGGGGGGAGAAATCAAAGAATATTTCAAGACATGTAAAAACCATACAAATTCCACATTTTTACAGCAGTTGATAAAGTCTTACTGGAACAACACCTGCTTGTGAGGGGAGGAGGGAACTGTCTGTATGACAATGACAGTTGCGGAGCTGAAGAGCTGCCTCGGAGACCGGCACAGCGTAATATTTTCAAGGGCCTTTTCAGAAGGAGTTTGCCAATCCTTAGTCCAGAACAACACAAATGGTCTTCAAAATATAGTCTATATTTTAAGTTTTATATAGTAAATTTAGAGTACAATATACAGATTCCTATATTCACATCTAATTCATGAAGTTTTTGAACACAATTCATTTGGAACCTCCTGTCTGAAAACTGTAACTAAATTTCTGTCATCATGCCCTTGCACCTAACAAACATTAAACATGGTATCAATGGATACAGTGTATCAATGGATATAATGCATTCTGGGACAACAGTAGGTTTCTTCTCTGCCCAGGGAGCCAAATGTTTCTTGTTCCAGGTCTACAAGTGACAAATCACAAGAAAGAATATCTTTGATGAAAGAACTAACATTTATTATGCAATAAAATAAAAATATGAAACTGTCCTCAGAGCCCACCTATGCTATTCCCTGAAATATGAGCAATATAAAACCCACAATGAATGAACAATTCTCATACAATATAGATTTATGCCCTTCTTCCAATGTCAGTATTAAAAAGTTCTACCATATCTGAACTACTTTCTACACATTGAAAACTGAGCGGGGGGCGGGGATGGAAACAACTGTACTTGACCAACAGTTTAAAAAAAAAAAAAAGAAAGAAAAAGAAAACTGAATTCATCACCCAAATAGGGAAGAAGCAGAGAGATAAGGAAAAGCCAGTTCTAGCAGAACACCCAGAGAGGTGAACGGTGAGTCAGGAAAAGGATGAAGACAAGGAGCAGAGAGAGCCAGTGAAAGAGCTGATGACTTCTGTGGAACACACTGACCCTGAGATGTCTGGGGGCCTTCCAAATCCAAACCTCCAGTAAGCACTGGGATTACAAGGCTCTGGACTCTGGAGCAGCCTGTGCTGAATATAGACCTAGGAGTCATCAGTGTAGAAGTGGTGCTTAAGGTCCTATGTGGGGAAGGGGCAGCCCAAGGAAAGTGTATGCAGTGAGCGAAGTTGAGAACTGACGTAGGAATACTATTATTTATTATAAAGAGCAGAGAAAGAAGAAATCCTAAATGAGACCAGAATGAATCTGACAAAAGAGGTAGGAAGAATTAACGAGACAGTTTTTCCAACAGCTTACGGAAGAGAGAAAAATGGAGAAATCTGTGAACTTCAGAGGGACAAATACATACTTCAGGTTTAATGTATTCCTAAAATCAGATAATGAGTGTACTTCATCTTGATTCCATGCAACATATATTTATGTTTATTAAGTCAATACAAAAATAGCCATTTCTCATGGAAAACTGCTTTTAATTAGGTAATAAATTCATATAACTGAAAATAACAAAAACTGAAATTTTAAAAAGATTAGTGATTGTCATTTTTCTAACAAATAAAATTTAAATTGTTTATAAACTGTTTAAATGAAAGTAAGAGGCCACAAACACAAAGCTGTTAAAATAATAAAGTGAAAAAGGGTTAACTCTGAAATTCAAAAGTTATTTAAATGTGGTCTTTTGCAGCTGACAGGAGCAGCTGTCCGGTCTGTGGAGACAGCTGTTCAGATTTGGAGCCACCATTTCCAGGGCTGCCAGCAAGTTTTCCACCTTTGCACAAAACTACTGGAGTGGGTCTACTTTCAGCCAAATGAGCAACGCAAACAACGGAACTTGGATCTGTATCAAAACACTTTCTGCCAGATGAGGCAGACAGACAACAGAATTTTTCAATTTAGCTATAATGACCTCTTTGATATTGATAGTGTTTTTATTAATTATTTCTGACTCAAAGAAAAAAATAAAAGTAATGTTTACTCTGAACCTTTCCACAGAAAACACCTTAATGTTTACATCCAAGGAACATAGTTCTAACGTTAGTAAATACTATTTTTAAAATATAAAAAGGTAAGAAATTATCATTACTATTTGGAATTATGCAACGTAGTCTTTTTTTAATTGATCTTTACTTGGACGTTTGCCCGAATCATTAGATCCACTTGCACGCTCACGCTGTGACTGCACTCGCCCTCCAGCACACACGCCCACATGTATCCTTCCCCAGCTTCCAACTATCACATTGTAGTTGTGGGCAAACATGGAACATAATGCTTACTTCTTTACATTTAGCAAATAAGAAACAGCACTAGTTAAAGTTATAGTTCAAATAAAGTGTATTCACCCACAATTGATAATTCATACCTAAAAAGTACACTAATCTAGAACAGCAGTTCTCAAAATGTGGTCCAGGGATCCCTAGGGGTTCCTAGGACCCTGCCTGGTCGTCTCGAAGAACAAACCGTTTCCCTACAACACTAAGACAGTATTTGTCTTTTCCATCCTTACTGTAACACGTGTGTACGAGCGGAGCTTCCCCAAGGCTATACATGGTGCGTAACAGTGCAACCAACTGAACACAGAAACAGATGAGATCAGCTGCCTTGTAGTAAATCTGACATTAAAGACATTTGCAAAAATGTACAATGCTACTCTTCTCACTAGATTTTTTTTGTTTTAAAAAAATAGCTATTTGTTTCTTAAAATATTATGTCATGATTTGGAACAATTATTTTTAAATGAATTAATAAATGATTTTGTGAAGTTCTCAGTTTAAATTTTTAATATGGCAAATATTAATGGTTGTAACCCACATAAACAAAAGCTCTTTGGAGTCCTCAATAATTTTTAAGAGTGTAAGGGGTCCTGAGACCAAAATGTTGGAGAACTTCAGCTCTAGGATATTAAGCCCTTCATAATTCTAGACACTTTCATAAATTAGTAAGAACATTTCTATGTAATTTCTGATTGAGCAGATACATTGATTAGAAGGCTTTAAGGGACAAAAGCAATGTTTGCACTTTCACTTAAGAAAAGTGCAGAAGCATGCACTCCTTTAGTGGCCCTTCCTGATGGCTTTGGTACTGAGAGGAAAGGTACAACTTACTGTAAAGAAAAGCTCCATGACTCTGCTGTCCAGAAGGGTCTCCCGCCAGGACTCCGTTGGCTTTAACAAAACATTTTGTGAGGATTCAAACATGGCTATATAATGTCTGCCCAGTTATCTGGTGTCAAGGTCAACAACAATAACATTCTTACTTTGTCTAAAGTATAAATATACACTGAATATAACAGGAGCCATCCAGAAAGAATGTAATGGAAACAGTTTAAGCCTCTTCACATATGCTACATAATTCATGCATGAAGCTTAGGAATAAAAGGCATTAAGTGCTGAAAAAAAGAATGCTATAGGAATGTAAGATAACAGTGTTGCTGTAATGACATGGCACACTGCAGGAATACAGAAACTTTGGTGATCAGAGATCTTAATGGTGGTGACAGAAGGAAGAACACTCATGCAAAACAGATGCCAAAATATACACCAAACAAGAGAAATCAATTTCTGCATGTTTATCCTATCATTCCCTGCCAACATCTTATATTAGCTGAAACCACATATACAAATGTGAGTCTCACATAGTCTACTTGGAAAAATAGCATTTCCTCAAAAGAAATATATTCAAGAACAAACCTACATCACATATAAGAAGAAAAACTCCCATCAGAGTAACCAAATATCAATTCCACACAAAGAAATGATCACATAGAGTTCACATAAAACTCTATCAATGCTCATTTAAAAACCCGGCAGACTAAAAATCAATTTTTATGGTGTTCAGGTGTTCCATATCAAATATACTTCTAGTGTCTGCCATGACAAAGTATGTTTGAGGGCCAGCCTGAGCTAAAGCCGGACCTCAAACATACTTCTAAAAGAACACTGTCTTTGGCATACATGTAACCATAATATATTTCTAAAAGTTTATGAGCATAATTCATTCAATGACAGTGACATGGTAACCAAGGTCTTTCAGAATTGGGAAAGCTTGGGAGCCTAAGACAGTAACTCTGACCATCCCACAGCTCATTGAACGCCCAGCTGACATACATCCACTAGGCTACACTCATACCAGTGTGTGAGAAACTGAAACAAGTTATTCAAAACCACATCTTGCAAAATTTAAATATTAAAGCCCAAATCATTAACAGAAAAACAATGAAGGCAATGATAATGCTTTGGAAACTATTTTTAAAATTTTACTGCTTAAACCCCCTTTTAAATCTCTGATGTTACTTTGTGTCTGAAGAGCAGGGGGGCACTGCTAGTTGTTTCAAAAGAAAGTCTGCTGGCTGGATTCTGAAAAATCACTTCACTCAATGGATGAATAAAAATGAGACTCAAACCAGGTCCACCTCAGTTCCAGTTTCCCTTCCCTCACCTGCCCCCTTGTGGAGGTGCAGGAAGAGTCCAAAGCCAAAAGAAAAACTTGGAACTCAATAAAGAAAGCCTGAATTTAAAAAGAGAAATCAGCCCATGAATACTGCTTTTGTTTTCAGTGTGCTAATAGTTTCTAAGATGATCTCATGTTTTCACTAGATACCTAAGGTTAGTAACAACGTGAACTTCACTGACAATAAAACACCCTGATTAATACTAAAACTATATGTGGTTTTATTTCCCAGCTCCAAACCTGGAAGGGGTTTTTTCTGACATGAAGTTTGCCTTCCAATCAAGAAACCTCATTCAGAAAGAGTCATGTTGATATTCTTTGAAGAACCACACCCATTCCTATCACTCAGTCTAGTACTACCACCACCAATACCACATTCTCATAATGAAAATGTACATATTCTACTTTGTATAAGTTGCAACCATATAACTTAATTGCAAATAAAATCTCTCTACTAAAAATATGTAATTATCCCCAAAAGCATTTTAATAAAAACAATAAAAAGAACAGAATGAAACAAAAAAAAATTTTTAAGGTATTTTATTGATTATGTTATTACGGTTGTCCCACTTTCCCCTTTCTTCCTCTCCATCCCCACCCTTTAGTTTTTGTCCATAGGTCATACATATAAGTTCTTTGGCTTCTACATTTCCTATACTATTCTTAACCTCCCCCTGTCTGTTTTCTACCTACCATTTATGCTACTTATTCTCTGTATCTTTTCCCCCTCTCTCCCCCTACCACTCCCTCCATGCCTTATATAAATCCTTTAACATTTCATATAATAAAGGCTAGGTGGTGATGAACTCCTTGAGCTTGACCTTATCTGGGAAGCACTTTGTCTGCCCTTCCATTCTAAGTGATAGCTTTGCTGGATAGAGTAGTCTTGGATGTAGGTCCTTGCCTTTCGTGACTTGGAATACTCCTCTCCAGCCCCTTCTTGCCTGCAAGGTCTCTTCTGAGAAATCAGCTGACAGTCTTATGGGAATTCCTTTGTAGGTAACTGTCTCCTTTTCTCCTGCTGCTTCTAAGATTCTCTCATTTTTAATTTTGGGTAATATAATTATGGTGTGTCTCGGTGTGTTCCTCTTTGGGTCCAACTTCTTTGGGACTCTCTGAGCTTCCTGGACTTTCTGAAAGTCTATTTCCTTCACCAGCTTGGGGAAGTTCTCCTTCATTATTTGTTCAAATAAGTTTTCAATCCCTTGGTCTTCCTCTTCTCCTTCTGGCAGCCCTATGACTCAGATGTTGGGACATTTAAAGATGTCCTGGAGGTTCCTAAGCCTCTCCTCAGTTTCCTGAATTCTTTTCTTCATTCTTTTCTGGTTGGATGTTTTTTCTTTCTGCTGGTCCACTCCATTGATTTGAGTCCCAGTTTCCTTCTCATCCCTATTGGTTCCCTCTAGATTTCCCTTCATTTCCTTTATAGTATCCTTCATTTGTTCAACTAATTGCGACCATCTTTCTTCCAATCCTGTGAGCATCCTGATTACCAGTGTTCTGAAGTGCACATCTGATAGGTTGGCTATCTCTTCGTCACTTAGTTGTATTTTTTCTGGAGCTTTGATGTGTTCTTTCATTTGGGTCATTTTTTTTTCCTCGGGGCACCTGTTACTTTAAGGGGCGGAGCCTCAGGAGTTCACCAGGGCGGGGTAACCCACATCATTGTGTTGTGACGCTGTCTGTGGGGGCGGGGCCTGAGAGAACAATGGCGCTTGCTCTGTTCTCCGCACTTCCCTAGCTACCCACAAGCAAGTTGGACTCTTTGCTGGCTCCAGGGTGAGTGGACGGGCCTGCACAGTTCCAAGTCCCTGTGGGTCTCCCCAACAAACTCTCCTGTGAGGCTGGGAGTTCCTCCCACTGCCACCTCAACCCCCACAGGTGTATTCAATTGGTGGTTTGAGGCTTTATTTCCCAGCATTGGTGGGCCGCGAGGGCTATTCCGCTCCTCAGCTTTTCCTCCCAGTTTATCTGCGTGCGAATGAGGGACCGCCCAGTCCACCAGTCTCAGGCCCGGTTTCACCGAGTGCGCCTGCCGCATTTTGGCCAGGCGCGCCTGCCACGGGCCTCTCCGGGCAGCTGGAGCCTTGCCGGTACCACTCCACAAGCCAAGTGCTCTCCACCCGGCTCTGCCCCGCTTACCGGTCTGGATGAATGTGTCTTCTTTAACTCCTTGCTTGTTGGACTTCCACTCAGTTCGATTTTCTGTCAGATCTGGCTGTTGTTTTTTAAATTGTTGTTTTTCCTCTTTTGGTTGTGTGAGGAGGCACAATGTATCTACCTATGCCTCCATCTTGGCTGGAAGTCCTCCTAAATGTAACAAAAATTTTAAGAACAGTGCTATTCCAGTAAGAAATGTATGTTTTAGCCCTGGCTGGTGTGGCTGCAGTGTGGTCCTATAAACTGAAAGGTCGTGGGTTCAACTCCCAGTCAGGGCACATACCTACATTGCAGGTTTGGTCCCCAGTTGGGACTCATGCCAGAAGCAACCCATCAATGTTGATCTCTCACATCGATGTTTTTCTCCCCCTCTCTCCCTCCCTTCCCCTCTCTAAAGAACAAAAATCAAACAAAAACCCAGTATGTTTTAGTTAGCAGATTGTGTCAGGAAACTGTTGAAGTTGCTGCCTCTGAACAGGAGGCCAAGAAGACTCTTCTATGTTACCTGAGATGAGTACTATGAATGTTCATGTATTACTTTTCAATTTTGGAAACTAATTAAAAGTATATTACAATGTGAATAGAATACTCAAATATACTTAAAATAATGTAAAGAATTAGGGTAATTCAAATTTTAATATAGTATTATCAATTATTTTTATGTGTATAAGACCTCAAAATTCCACTCCTTCTCCAGGTGATTCTCAATGTAGAATATTAAAACAAAAAGCCCTGGCCAAGTGGCTCAGTTGGTTGGGGCATCATCTAGTAAACCAAAAAGTTGAGGGTTCAATCCCTGGTCAGGGCACATATGGGAGGCAACCAATAGATGTTTCTCTCTCTCTCTCACACATCAATAAACATATCCTTGGATAAGGATTAAAAAGTAAATAAAATTTTTAAAAACTACCACTAAAATTCAGAAACCTAGGACTTTTTCTTTTGGTTAAGTGATCTTTAATTGAAATATTTTCCTGTGTAGTTCTTAACTAGCTGGGCACTCTACTGCACCACTGTCGATGTCATCCATGATGTCATGAGGGTGGTGGCCATTGACACTGCAGCCCACAGACTAGGTAGTCTGCAGGGTTTCTTAAATGGTCCCAGAGAGTTCTCTAGCTAAAGACTGGTGCCGCTTCTGTTAGACAATGTTGACAATCTAATCAAAAGTGATATTTCCACTGTGCTTAATATTTTTTTGCTTCTTTCTGTCTTGTGGTGGTTCTCTGAGGGCTCTGATGATCACGGAAGAGACTGAAGGCACTACCTCAAACTGACCTGCCTGTTCTGAACGGACAATTTCACTCTAATCCTAGGCCCTTCCAATTACTGGTTGCTTTGGCAATGTCATCACAACCTTTTTTGGGGATAGACCCAGGGGGGCTGATCTTGGGGGCCAGAGTTAGCATGGCAGCGACTTCCCCACCAGTGCACCTCAGATATATGACTTTGATCTCATATATGTCTTTGAAACCTTGGAGGCAGCTGGTGTGGGATGAACCCCAATTCAGGAAGACCGAACAAAGCTACACCTATGCCTCCTCTAAGCTGAAAGCCAAAAGCTAGGACTTCTTAACACAATATTTTTTAAATGATATAAAGTTCAAATAAAGCAACAGTTTCTTTTAAAAACAGCAGTTTTAAATAAAATAATAGTTTCTTTTTCAAAGCTTTCAAAAGTTTTAGTTTATAGTTCTACTGTGACACGTCATAATATCTAAACATTATATGGCTTCATCTTTTTTAACGAAATATGTCACCAATGAAAGAGAAGTCTAACAATGAAGTGATTATTTAGTAATTAATCATTTATTATACATATTATGCGCTTATCAGATTTTAGGATAGTTATGAGTTACAACAGATTGACACAAGGTAAATAGCGATCATTTACAAAAATTTAGAGTTCTGGGCAAGATGCAGGCATAGGCAGAAATGCTTTGCTCCCTTGCACAACCAAAAGAAGGATAACAACCAATTTAAAAACAAAGAACACCCAAAACTGCCAGAAAATCATTTGCATGGAAGTCCAACACCAAGAAGTTAAAGAAATATTCATCCAGACAGGTAGGAGGGGTGGAGCAGGGCAGCCAGGGGAAAGGACCTGTGGCAAGGTAGAGGCTTGGATGACCAGGCAGGCAAGGTGGCAGACCATGAGGGCGATCCCACATCGGTGCACAGACAAGCTGGGAGGAATAATGGGGGAGTGAGACAGACCATGAAACCCAGGGCTGCAGTGCAGTTTGGAACAAAAGGAAGAAGTAAACATTCAACCATAACATAATGAAGAAACAAGAATGCAATAAATGAGGAAAGGCTTAGGAACTTCTGGGACAACTTTAAATGTTTCAGCATCTGAATCATGGGGGTGCCAGAAGGAGAAGAGGAAGAACAAGATATTGAAAACTTATTTGAACAAATAATGAGGGAAACTTCCCCAATATAGAAAAGGAAATAGACTTCTAGGAAGTCCAGGAAGCCTAGAAAGTCCCGAAGAAATTGGATGGAAGGAGGAACACACCAAGACACATCATAATTAAGTCACCCAAGATTAAAGATAAGGAGAGAACCTTAAAAGCAGCAAGAGAAAAGGAGACAGTTACCTACAAAGGAGTTCTAGCTAAGACTATCAGCTGATTTCTCAAAAGAAACCTTGTAGGCAAGAAGGGGCTGGAAAGAAGTATCCAAAGTCATTAAAGGCAAGGACCTACATCCTAGATTACTCAGTAAAGCTATCACTTAGAATGGAAGGGCAGACAAAGTGCTTCCCAGATAAGGTCAAGTTAAAGGGGTTCATTATCACCAAGCCCTTATTATAGGAAATGTTAAAGAGTCTTATTTAAGAAAAAGAAGATTATCAAAAACTATGAACAGTAAAATGACAACAAACTCACAAGTATCAAAAACTGAACCTAAAAAACAAAAACTAAGCAAACTAGAACAGGAACAGAATCACAAAAATGTAGATCGCATGGAGGGTAATCAGTGGGGCGTGGGGCAGGGGAGAATGGGGGAAAAGGTACAGGGAATACGAAGCATAAATAGTAGGTACAAAATAGATAGGGAGAGATTAAGAATCGTATAGGAAATGCAGAAGCCAAAGAACTTATACGTACAACCCATGGACGTGAACTAAGGGTGGGTGGGAATGCTGGAGGGTTGGGGGTTGCAGGAAGAGGGGAATAAAGGGGTGAAAAAAATTGGGACAACTATAAGAGCAAAATCAATAACACATACTTAAAAAATTTAAATCAGATTTTAAATCAAGAATTTTCTAGTAATCAGAGGGGAGGTGGGAGGAGATAATGGAGGGAAGGGTTTTCAGGAACACATGGACAAAATCCAAGGGGGGGTGGAAGCAAGGGGGGGAGGTGGGTTTGGCTGGGGTTGGGGGGAGTGGTGGAGGAAAAAGGAAACAATTATAATTGAAGAACAATAAAGTAATTCTTTAAAAAAAGAATTTTCTTAGACTATGGCTTTATACATTTTTCTAAAAAGAACAATGAACTCAGGTAATTTATATATCGGAATTATTCATTTGTAACCAAATAAAATAAAATTCAACCAGTAAGACAGCCATACAAAGCTACTTTCAGTCTTTAATAATCCTAGGCATTTTTTAAATCTGTCTTCAACATCTAATCTTACTTCACCATTCCATGTTTTCACCAAATCTAAACCATGACGAACCTACTGAGCTCTAAAATTTTCCATTTAGGAAAGCTCATCACCTTCTGAGAAATCAAAGGCATGTAAAATGTGGCACCTGCTCTGCTCTACAGCTGGAACCAAAGACAAGCGCACTCAAAAGACAGATCTTAGTCACATACTGGCTACTGACTCACTGGATAAATCATATTAAGTCCCTGTTTCAAACAACAAACCACATTACCACAAGTATATGCCTCTTAACATGAGGGAGAAATACATCTTAGGAAATACATGTGTTCTTACATATGGAATGAGTTCTTGTTCATTTACTAACACCTTCAGAAGGGTATTATTTGTGCTGGTGACTGACAGTAAAAAAACAATTAAATGTTAGTCATGCAATGCCTACAAACTGTCCTGAGCACATGTGGAGAGTCTGAAATCTTCCATTGCCTACTCTTAGTATGTACTTCACAATGTAGGCTTGTGGCCACAATGCACGTTTTACAAAAGTAAGAAATAATTTCTCCATCCTCCCATATTCTTTTTATGCTACCTCATTAGTAAAAACAAAGCTTCAGAAGCAAGTGAAGCCCACTTAACTTCTTAACAACAAAAACTACTATTTCTCTTCGGCAAAACACAAATCCCATGAGCCCAGTTATACAGATAGCACTTAATCCAAGTAACCAGAAGTCCTTTGAAATAAAGGAGAACTGACCTCACCAGGATATTTTCCCAAGCCTTACTTCCAAATAGTAATGCTGGCTGTACTGGAAATCCTAGTTTAGGTGAAGGCATCTATATCCTACTACTATTTTATAATCCAGTTAGCCTTTTCCAGGAGATTGAGTTAAAAAAAGTTTTGTTATTTTTTTACCAAAACCAAATCAGATCCACAAAAATAGAATACCAATAAAAGGCAGTGTGACCCAACTAAAAACAGAAGTATCACTGAAGCCAACATACCAACCATACCTGCCAAACATTCTTATTACAAAATCATATTGTCGTTTATGATTAGCATTGCCAAAACCATTAAGCATTTATGGACACCAGGTGAACCATTAGCTAAGCAATATTAGCACCATAAACAGATATCCAAGAGCTGAGATAATACCTCTGAAACACCTCATCTCAATAATTAAACAATAAATATCATTGAGCATTTATTACTATGTGCTAGATATTATGCACAGTGCTAACAATTCAGCAAACAAAGCATGACCTGTGGGTTTGTGTGCTCCCAAACCAGTGGGTCAACAGATACTATGCGTCAGTTAACAAAGGAAAACTTAAACCTGAGAAGTGAGCCAAGTGGAAGCAAAGCATATGTAAGAAACATATGAGAAGCGCCAACACAAGAAACCTGACCTGGTCTAGGGCACACAACTGAGACTCAATTTGGAGGGGACTAGGCAAAGAAGGGGAGAAGGTATCCAGGCAGAGACACTCCATGGGCAAAGGCACCAGGGCAGAAGAAAACAGGGTCTGGGGATGTGGTTCTAACTAGGAGAGTGAGGAACACAGCTTTGAGAGAGAGACAAAGATAAGACCACCCAGGCTCTCAGAGCCCATTTTAAAATGAGGATGACAGGCAACAGAAGATTGATCAAAAGATAAGGACACTTTCTTTGGAAAGCGGTGACCTAAAACAGAATAAAAAACAGGTAGATTTCATTTCAGTCTCTTTTGAGAAAGTGAAACAGAGCACAATGGCTAAGGAATTAGCTTACTGGGCCAGGGAGATTTAAACATCCACCAAATCCCAGGAATTACAAATTTTCTCCCACCCCAAGGCATAAAGGGGAAGATACTTTCATAAATCACCTTCTAAACATATAAAACCTACATACAATAATTCTTTTAAAAAATAGTCTGTGGCCCTAACCAAGTGGTTAGTTGGTTGGAGCATCAACCCAGACATCAAAAGGTTGGGGGTTTGATTCTTGGTCAGGGCACATACGAGAGGAAACTAATCAATGTCTTGATCACTACCCCCTGCCGTCCCACTCCCACCTCTCTCTGTTTCTCCCTCGTCAATAAACATATCCTCAGGTCAAAATTTAAAGCAAGTTTTCAGATGACATCAATGTGTACAGAAGAAGTTTTAAATCCAATAAAATAGTATTTGAGCTAATAAACAAGCTTAATTAGCAAGATTATATAGTTCAAGATCAACATTAAAAAATTTTTTATTTCTAAGCCATGATGGCTCAGTTGGTTGGAGCATCTCCTGATACACCAAAGTTGCAGGTTTGATCCCAGGTCAGGGCACATACAGGAATCAGTGAGTGCATAGGTGAGTGGAACAAATTGATGTTTCTCTCTCAGAAAAAAAATTGTAAAAAAGTAATCAATCAATAATAAAATAAAGTAACTTAAAATTTTTTTTATTTCTATACACTGGCAATGAATACTGCATTTCGCTGTGCATATTGCTCACCCATATTTTTGTGCACATTATACATGGGACTATGCCCATTATTATACCCACGGTGTGTAATCATTATACTCATGTATAATGTGCATCTTTATTTTCCCCTCAAATATCTGGGCAAAAAAAATGTGCTATACATGGCAAAAGGGTCCTAAACTTCCACCCTGAAAACAGTGTTGAAAAAAATTAAAGATCTAAATAAATGGAAAGAAACTATACTCATGGATCAAAAAACTTAAGACTGTCAACATCACAACACTCCCGAACTGATCTATGCCTCAACGCAATCCCTGTGCATGATACCAGGTGACTTTTTTTGCATAAACAGATTCTAAATTTCATATGGAAATGCAAAGAACACTGAAAAGAAAAAGTAATCTTTAAAAAGAGCAAAGTTGGAGGACTCATGCTTCCTGATTTCAAAACTTACTACAAGGCTACAGTAATCAAGACAGTGTGGCACTGACATAAACTCATGTCAATGAAACAGGATTCAGAAACCAGAAATACACTGGTGTATTTACACTCAAGTGATTTTACACAAGTTGAACCCTTACTTTTATACCATACACAAAAATTAAATGGGTGATAGAATTAATGTAAGGGCTAAAAATATAAAACTCTTAGAAGAAAAAATAAGATTAAATATTTGTGACCTTAAGGTCAAGAACAAAGTCGTAAAACTGATACAGTCCAACTCACTATAAAGCCACAGTATTCAAGACAGTGTAGCGCTGGCAAAAGAATAGACAAATAGATTCCATGAAACAGAATAGAGAGCCCAGAAATAGACCCACATAAATGTAGTCAAAGGATCTTTGATAAAAGAGCAAAGGTAATACAGTGCAGAAATGACAATGTTTTCCATTTTATTTTAATCGTCACCTGAGGATATGTTTATTGATTTTAGAAAGAGAAGAAGGGAGTGACAGAGGGAGGGAGGGAAACATTGATATGAGAAAGAAACTGCAATCAGTTGCATCCCATATGCACCCCGAACGGGGATTGAGCCTGCAACCTCAGTATGTGCCTTGACCAGGAAATCGAACCCGCAACCTTTTTTTGGTGTATGGACAATGCTCCAACGTACCCAGCCAAGGCAGAAATGACAGTCTTTTCAACAAATGGTGCTGAAACAACTGGACATCCACATGCAAAAAAAAGAGTATCCAGACATAGACCTTATACCTTTCACAAAAATAAACTCAACATGGATCAGAGACCTAAATGTAAAATGCAAAATTTATAATATTATTAGAATATAGGAAAAAAACTAGGTGGCCTATGGTTTGGCAATGACTTTTAGATATAATACAAAAGGTATGATCCATAAAAAAAGACCTGATTGGGTGAACTTCATTAAAATTAAAAATTGCTCTGTGAAAGACAATGTCAAGAAAATGAGATGATACACTCCAGACTGTAAGAAAATGTTGGCAGAAGATATTTCTGATAAAAGACTTATCCAAAATATACAAAGAACTCTTAAAATTCAACAATAAGAAAACAAACAGCTTGATAAAAAAAATGCGCCAAAGACCTTAACAGACACCCCACCAAAGAAGCTATACAGACACAAAAAAGCAACTGAAAAGATGCTCCTCACCATATGTCATCAGGGAAATGCAAATTAAAGTAAGACACCACTACACACCTATTAAAATGTCCAAAATCCAGAACACTGACAACACCAAGTACTGGTGAGGAAGTAGAGCAACAGGAACTCTCATCCACTGCTGGTGGAAATACAAAATGATGCAGTCACTTTGGAAATATTTAGCAGTTTCCTACAAAACTAAAATCCTCTTCTGTGATCCTTGGTATGAACTGACCTAAAGGAGTTGATAATTTATGTTCACATAAAAACTACACATGGATGTTTCTTCATAATTGCCACAACTTGAACGCAATCAAGATGTCCTTCCATAGTTAAATAGGTAACTATCATCCAGACAACGGAATATTATTCAGTGATAAAAAAAGAGCTATAAAGTCCTGAAGAGACATGGAGAAACTTTAAAAGCATATTACTAAATGAAAAAAGCCAATTTGAAAGATTATATACCATCTGATTCTAACTAGGAAAAGATAATACTATGGAAACAGTATAAAGATCAGTAGTTGCCAGAGCTTTGAGGGAAGGAAAAACTTGGCAGACACCTCCTTAACCAGGTGATCAATGTGGACACTCCCACAATGAGACAAGGTGACACCATGTGCCTCCCAACATAAAGTACTGAGAAGGAAATATTGTCATTACTGTGGTACGGTCCTACAAAAAGTGAGCAACCTGAATCTAACTACAGGGAAACATCACAGACCCAAATTAAGGGACTTTTTTTTAAATCCTCATCCAAGGACATGCTTATTGACTTTAGAGAGAAGGGAAGCGGGGGAGAAGGAGAGGAAGAGAAACATTAATCAGTTGCCTCTAGTATGCACACTGACCCGGGGCCAAACCAGCAGCCTAGGTATGTGCCCTGACCAGAGGACTAACTATGCCCCAACCAACTGAGCCAATCCGGCCAGGGCAAGGGACATTTTGCATTTTGAAAGAACTGATTTACATTCTTCAAATATGTCAAATTCATGAAAGACAAAACTGAGGAACTGTTCCAGATCAAAGATGATTTAGGACAACTAAATACAATGTACTGAATATAGCTAAAAAGGATATTACTGGGACAACTGACAACTTGAATATGGACTGTAGATCCAATAATATTTTATCGACATTTAATTTCTTGATTTTGAAAACCGTACTACAGTTTTTCAAGACATTCTTTAAGAACCACAGATTTCAAAATTCTAATCACAGGAAAACCCACAGGGAAGTATTCAGAGGTAAGGGGATATAATACCCACAACTGTTCTCAAATAGTTCAGGAAGAAGAATGTATTTAAATATACACATAAAACTATATGAATACAAACGTGTGTATAGGGGGAAGAAAAATAAATGGGACAAAATGTTAGTATCAGTGAATCTTGGTAAAGGGCATATGATAATTCTTTGAATGACTCATAGTATTTCTGTATGTTTAAAATTACATCAAAATAAAAAGATACAAAAAAGAAAGCAGATTACAAAAAATTATAAGTTATAGATAAGGATTGATATTGATAATTTAATACAGCCTAATTTAACATGATACCATTCTAAACGATCACACATATTTGATTTAAAAAATACTCATTATTTTATAAGGTCTACTTGCTATTCATCTGTCTATCCTAAAAGAAAAACCATTTTTTAAAGCCACCAACATAATACAGGGTGGAGCAAAAGTGAGCTTACAGTGTTTTGTATGGAAAATAATACAATAATTAATAAACAGTAACACAAAAATAAACTGTGTTTTACACAGTTTAAAAGATAAACTGGAAACCTACTTTTGCTTCACCCTGTATATATTAAGTTAAATTTGATCATTAGACTCTCTTCAAGGTATAAAGCTAAATAATTATTCGATTCTCCCCCCACCGACTGAATAAATCTCCAAGTAATTGCTAAAATTAGAAATTATGTCAGATAGACCTGGAATTTTTGAAACTAATTTTCTTAATTTACCCTGAAGATGTGGCTTAGTTTAATTCCACTGCCATGTTCCTTCTCCGACACTTAAAGCTCATTAATCCACTTGAGGAAGGACTCAGTTCCTCACCTGTGGTCCAGCCACCTAGCAAACAGCTGCTGTACAATGTCACAGTCATGTCAGAACTCACCGCAAGCCAGGAAGCAAAATATCCCAAGTCCAGATGTAGAGCTACTTCTCTTCAAACAAGGAGTTACTTCCTTTAGCAACACTGTTCCTGTGCTTATAATTTTTAGATGACAGGTTTTCCAAAGCTTTATCTAAACACTTTGTGAAAATATCTTACCTTTAGACAAACTATATTCAAACTTCCAGAACACTGTTTTCATTTACAAAATAGTCACACTTCAGCCAACTACCTTTTCCCCTAAAACAGAGTCTAAAATTGGCTACGATATATGCATTGTGACTTTTGTTGATTTTCCCTACATATATAATTAATGTTTTGATAGCTCCATATGGCTTGTTATTTTATAAACCTGTCTCAAAGTTTTTCAACATCTTTTTACTAATAAAAACTGAAGCAAAGATTATACTACAACACCCAAAAGGGAAATTTTTTTAAAGTGCACATAAGAAATTTTTATGTGCTTCTTAACAACCAAAATAAGTAAGTAATGAAGCTATAAAATTGATTGCTAGGAGAAAGGTGATTAGAGACTAAGGATAAACGGAGATAGTGATAACCCTCCTGTGAGCTCTGCCCGCAGAGCAGCAGTTCGCTGTAACTACCTTTGGGACAGGGCTATTAAAGGCATCTAGAACAGATGAAGTTAAACTCACTATAATTTCCATACCCCAGGGAGTGTGTCAGATCAAGAAAAAAGAGCAAATGCAGGTAGCTACCTGATGAACTTCTTTATTTAAGGACACTATTAGGAGCTCAACAAATAGTGGCTAACTCCTGAGTGTTATAAATGTATTGTTTCATTTAATCCACTTGACAGTCCATAGCCTCACATTCTACATTTGGAAAAACTGAGACTCAGAGAGGTTAAGTAATTTGCCTTTGATCAACTGAGACTGAACCTAGATGTACGCAGCACAGCCTTCAATCTCTATCAGTGGGCAGTCAGTGTTCTGGATCAGCAAATCGTAAACTTTAAACTAAGGAGCTACTTTCCAAAATACAAAATTCCCCACTTCAGTAACTGATAAAAAAGCAGATATTTATATTTGTAACTTAACCCACTTAAATTGCTTTTGTACTACTTATAAATAATTTGTTAGAAATAAAATTTTTATATTGGAAAAGATCTTTGAAGAATAAACATTACTACCTTATTATCTACACTTGTACAATATTATCACCATAAAAATCAAGTTAGAGAACACCAAATTAGCCTTAAAGTAAGTCAATAAAAAAAATCCAGGAGGCAGCAGGGTGGGTGAAGGTGGAAGAGGGTAAAGGGGGGATAAATGATAATAAAAAAAATACAAAGAAAAATGTAAAAAAAAATAATTCCATGTCATTACATTGTACAAGCAGAAAACGATTCAGTTGCCTGATAGAAATGTACTGGCTGTCTTTCTCCTTTTCCTGCCTACGAGTTATTGCTCTTCCATTAGGGAGCAAGAGTCCCAATATCCAGCCAAGTTTTCCATTTAGTCAACCTTCTTTTACAAAGTTATAAATGTAATTTTAAATCCCCTAAGTAGTCCACCACACTGTGTATTATAAAATAAAAGAATTGCACTTCTAAAAACATTTGTTTCCTGCCCTGGCTGGTGTAGCTCAAGTAGACTGAATGCCAGCCTGAGAGCCAAAGGGTTGCTGGTTCAATTCCCAGTCAGGGCATATGCCTGGGTTGCGGGCCAGATCCCCAGTGCGGGGTGTGCAAGAGGCAACCACACACTGATGTTTCTCTCCCTCCCTTCCCCTCTCTCTAAAAATAAATTAAAAAAATCTTTAAAAAATAAAATAAAAACACTTGTTTTCTTTCAACATGTTTTACAAACCACAGAGACAGGGTACTTTCAGCTATAACTGTCATCTATTCCGTTGTTAAAGGATATAATTTGGAGGAAGAAAGTTCCAGCTCAAAACCTGATTGGCAAGCGCAAGGTAGCGCTGAAACACTGAGGACATCTGAGCACTGAGGTTTTCCCGCCTGCTGAACTCCTGCAGAACTTCCACCGTCAACACGAAGATCTGACGAAGGTCTTCTTCCTGCAGTAAATAAGTCACAAGTATTTTTATGTCAAAAGCTTATTCAAAATTCATTCTTTTAGAACCATAAAAGAAAAAAACAAAACAAAAACCTTAATATTTTCAATGGAAAACACTATTTCTTTAGGAACATTTTCCATTTTCAGGCCTGCTCATAATTTTCACCACAGTGAGCTTTCAAGTGACATCAGTCTGAACACATTTACTGTGACATGAATGCTACTCTGTGGAGAGGCGAATCTGACAACTAGACAGAACTGGAGGGGTCAGCTGATCTAGTGCATGGCCCTCGGATTTAAGCCAGTGCCTTCGCATAACTTCACTTCAGAGCCAAACAATACACACAAGACAAAGAGCCCACACCATCTGCAATAACATTTTAAATACACAGCCCTCGTGGGCATTCTGCCAGGCCTATTTTTAAGGCCAGCAAAATCCCACCAATTGAAGCACTGTTATCTAAACACTGTACAAACAAAATAAACTGAGAATCTTTATAGTACTATTTCCTATTTGTTCTGTCTTTAAACTATCATTAAACAAGTATCTTTAAATTGTCATCTATGTTCACCAAACCTATCACTTTATTATACCCTATGAAATCACAACACAAACCTTCAGGTGCAGGCTGTCATTCAACCAGATAAAATAAATGTCCACATTGCACTGGGAACAGACTGCATAAAAAGTAAACAATCTGATCATTAAAATATAAGAACAAAAATACCAATACCTGAAAAACTCTTTTGCAGTTACCATGGAATTCCATACTGAGTCCAATGTTGCTAGTTTTACTTGAACTTGAGAATTCACTCAATAGGGCAGTCAGAATAGAACAGGCCAGGGTTTGCTATAATTATTGGATAAGAAATAATTAAGAGGCATTATTTTTCTAATGCTTTGTTCAAACATAATGAAACATTTTCTATGTTTAGATCTTCCAGTCAGAAAATCAGATGGACACAATAATGATTGGCTCTGCTTTCCTAGTGGCCTAGCAATTGTTAGCAGTTCTTTCTCAATTCCAGTTACCCAAAATGCATCTAAGACTTGAACTCAGGTCATACTCCTAACTCCATCATAGAGAGCAAGTGATATTTGAGTATAATCAATGTTTAATTTATTGTATCATTTAATTCACCCAACAATCCACACCCCATTTTACTTTTGAAAGAAGTAAGATTCAGAGACACAAAGAATGGAAGGATAGCTGAGATTGAGCTCAAGTTTGTCTACATTCAGATGAGGGTAAAATGTACTTCTAAACAGATGAAAAGTGAAAAGTTTACAGTCCCCCAAAAATTAACCAGATAGTACTGAAAAGTTCTTAAAACTGAAAATGAAGATGGCTCATCTCTTCTCGATGGCTCTATCCAACAGGTACCTAATATCAACTCATTGTTTTTATTCACAGACTATTTAGAGTCAAGGTGCCATGGATGAAGGGGATACAAATTATTTGGGCACATTTCCAGGGGTGAAACAGAAATATGCTCACTACCTCTGAACAACCAAAGATTAAAGTCAAGATGATACTATTTATGCAAGCTTACACAACAGCTGAACAGTCATCCCACCACCAACTGCCACATCTTTGTTCAGAAATGCTTCTGATGTCGGTACCTTAACCATAGAGATGCTTATCTTGGCAAATCTTAGCACACATACATAAAACCAAATTCCTAAAGATTACCATGAGGTGGTAGTTGTTGAAGCTGAATGACAGTTACATGAGTGACTAATAAAATATACTATTTTGTCTATTTTTGCATATGTCTGAAATTTTCCTCTAAAACTAAAAAAATTATTATTTGCTTCAATCTTGACTTTGTAATTTTACCTCAAAATGTACATTTAATATAAAAATGTCCCCTATTCCACAAATGGTCAAGAGAAGTGTACAATACAAGTTTAACTGCCTTTGCACAACCCCAGGCACATGGAGAAAGAAACTGGTCTAAGAAACCAGGCACTAAGGAGCCTCTTAAACACATTACGTGCCGCACAGAAATCTCTAAGACATATGCCAGGGACTGCACGTTTTTGGGCAAACTTGAAGACAAAGACTATTCAAATGACCAAAATACAATGTAACTGTAATGCTTTATAGGTTCGTGCAATTACATAGTTTTTCGTAGATTGACCTGCACGGTTTCCACCAATGAGATCACTTCATTCGATGTAGACAAGACAGTGTGTTGACATCTAAGGTCCATAACAGATGGCACGAGAAACATGAGAAAACTCGTGAGCGGTCCTTAAGTTGTTAAGAAGAAAACACACCACATTTCATCACATTTCATTTTACAGTTTAAAGGGATCTTAGAAACTCATCAAGTATAATCCCTTCATTTTTTTTAGTTAACAAAAATGTAATTAAAAACGAGTTTCTTTTAAAATGGTATATTAATGATTATAGTGCCACCAGTCAAAACTTCACAGATACATTTAAATAACATTGGGATCAACTATGAACATAGTTTTTAAATACGGCTGGGCTTTAGTGAGAATAGGCATTAAGTTCAAATTAATGAAATTCAAAGGGAAAAGTTAACTCATAAGGATCTCACACAATGTATTACATGTAATACATGTACACAATGCATTACATGTACACAATGTATTATATGTACACAATTTATTACATGCAATAAATAAGCATGTCGTCATCAATAAGCAAGCATGTCTTCGGGTGAGGAAAGGGAGGGAGGAAGATGCACTCACAACAAAGCTTTACTTTTGTGTGAAATAAACACTTCCAAAGATTACATGTATGTGTTGTGGTCAAGACCCAAAAAAATGGGTAAAGGAAAAGAGCAGTAGCAACGAGAGGTAAGAAACTTTCTGAAGTTAAGACTGCTCAGAAAAAGTCAAGACTTTTCAAAGTGTCTCCTTTATCTACAAATTTTATCAGACACACAAGGAACCCTCAATGAGATAAGATTTCTTTTGAGATGTAGCAATAAAGACATCCCTCCAAAATAGCAATCTTTCACTCTAAGGAAGTACTAATTCACCCATAAAAGAAAGTACTTTTTTTTTTCATCCTCACCAGAGGACAAGCTCAACAGTTTAGAGGGAGAGAAACATCAATGTGAGAGAGAAACATCAATTGGCTGCCTCTCACACCAGCCCTGACCAGGGAGGAAACCTACAACCCAGTCATGTGCCCCAACGGGAAATCGAACCCATGACCCTTTTGTCCACAAGACAACTCTCCAGCCGAGCCACACAGGCCAGAGCAAGAAAGTACACTCTTAATCCATGATAATTAAAACAAAACACTGTCTTACTACTGACTTAGCTCTCTAAACATTTTGTTTTTAAATAACATTTCCTTCCTACAAAAAAAATGTATCTTCATCTTTAAAAAAACTGGAAAGTACAGAAAAGCACAAAGGGAATAAAACTGCCCACACTCCTATGACCCAGAAGCTTTTACTCTTAACATTTGTTCACAGCTTCCCAATTATATTAATGCACAGGTAACATTACATACACACCATTACCATGGACCCAGATGTCCTGTTTTGTATTCCCCTTTTCCCTCTTTATAATTATGAAATAAAAACATAATTTTTTAAAGCAACTGTGCTCTTTTCAAATTTACCACTCAAAGATTTAAGAAATACATGAGAATAAATTATGCAACATGGTTAGACTTATTACCAGAAATTAAATCTAGTTTTAACATACCTCAAATTACCAGCTTTCAAAGAACTAAGTAAGAGATTTTCCTCATTAAAAGATACCAAATAGTTTAATCACTCCTTAACTTGGAAACCCTGTAAGGACTTGAGCAGTATCATAAATATTAATTATACCATACCACTGATGCTCAAAAGGTGCCGAGAAGAGAAATTCCTGGAGAATAATGAATGACTGAGTACTGATTGTGTATTGAAAGAGCAATGCACCTTTGCACACATCAAAGGAGTATTCCCTCCTGTTCATAAAGGAATTAAATCACAATGCCTATAAGACTCATTTCCCAATGTGTTCACTCATTTTCAGTATTTAATTATCAATTAAATTAAATCTCATTAAAATAAAGTTACTCTCACATTAGGTGCATTATAATGACAATAGCTCATTATAGCAAACTAAAGCTATACTGAAATGTATAGCTTTATACATTTTACTGTAGCAAACAGCAAACTAAAATGTTATCCTAAAAATAGAAAAGGGGACAGCTCCTTCTTAGGAGGGAGGGAAGGAAGGAGGAAGGGAGGAAAAGGGAGAGAGAAACGGGAAGCACCTAATCTGCCTATGTGAGGTCACAAGTGTTTGTTTTTCTTACCCTGCAGAAGAAGAGTCCCCCAGTGTTTGCTTCAGACTTGTAGACCCTAAATGGTTAGCCCAAGTGCATTACCTCTGAACCTCACAGCAATCAGTACCGTCAAACACTGTATCTCTGCCCTGTCAGACAGGGCTAGATAATATTTCTGTACTGGATACAGTAACTCTGATACTCAAGTGGGTCAAAAACAAAAGCTTTTCTAAATAATTTAGACTGGTGAATTTCAATGAAATCTGATCAAAGTTGACTGACTGACTGATAAACAGGAGACTGTAAGATTGTCTACTAAAGTTTGCGGGGATTAGACTAGTATAAATACCATTAGTACAAGTCTGAGACTTATAAAAGAATTAAGTGAATATCTGTTCATTTTTCAAATGCACCAACATTTTCAATGGAACTTACTTCATGTAAATGTTCCCAAAGACTTATTTCTAAAGTACTTAACTATCTGATGCTAGAATATGAATACGTGGAATTTACTAGCACGCACAGGCTTCACATGCCACAACCATGTGGCAACAGAGCCCAGGGTCTTTGATTTATATCACACTCATTTTTGGGGCAGTCCTTGGTTGTTGCCATTCATTTGACTAGTACTAAGCAGACATTCTATATTGATAATTCTCATTTCCAACCAGTTAGAAAACAAATAACACAATTTATTAAAACTATATCCCAAATAAATTCTAAATACTGCTGGACTCTCCAAAGTCCAGTACAAGAACCCCACCAGGTGTCCAACCTTTTGGCATCTCTGGGTCACACTGGAAGATAAAGAGTTGTCTTAAGCCACACATTCAATACACAAACACTAATGAAAGCTGATAAGCAAAAAAAAAAAAATAGGTTTCAAATAAATTTACAATTTACAATTTTGTGTTGGGCCACATTTAGAACCATCCTGGGCCATGTGCGGCCCATGGGCCACAGGTTGGACACCCCTGGAACTTTAGACAGAGTAGTCAGGAAATCTGGGTCACAACAGTTCAGGATTTACCACTTCAGGTACCTGAGGGCAACTCAATTCTGTCTTGGCCTCACTCATCTACAAAAAGTGTCACCACCCCCTGCCCTGCCTAATTCATGTGATTGTCCTAAGGTCCAAATCAAATCGCACAGGTAAAAGTACCATGTAAAATGCAGCAGTTTACCATAAGTTAAGAAGCAAAGGATTTTTTAATATTTTAGGTATTTAAATTTATTTTTTTCTCACATTTCTTTATTGTTGTTCAAGTAGTTGTCTCGATTTTCGTTCCACCACTCCCCCCAAACCCAGCCATCCCTACTTCCCACCCTTGATTCTACCCAACTTTAGCTTTGTCCATGTGTCCCTTTATACATGTTCCTGACAATACTTCCCCCCTTTCCCCCCATTATTCCCTCCCACCTCCCCTCTGGTTACTGTCAGTTTATTCTTAATTTCAATGGAAAAGGCTTTTTTATCATCATCATAAAAAATAATCGCCTAGCCCTGACCAGTGTGACTCAGTTGGCTGGGCATCACCCAGCAAAGCGAAAAGCTCTCTTTTCAGTCCCCAGTCAGGGCACATACCTGGGTTACAGGTTCATTCCCTGGTTGGAGAATCAACCCATAGATGTTTCTCTCTCACAGTGATGTTTCTCTCCCTCTCTTTCTCCCTCCAGAAATGAATAAATAAAATATTTTTTAAAAATCACCTATTTTGGCTTTTCTGGTCCTACTTCTTAATTATCTACATTCCACCAAATTAAAAGTACAACACAAGTAATCAATTAATAGGGGGAAGCTGTAACTAAACCATCGCTAAAGAGTAAATGTTAACTGGATTAATGAGTCACCTTTATCTCTACACCCAACACTGCATAACACAAAAGAAAAGTGAAAAATGAATATATGATATACTCCCTATATTTTTAGTGGTTGATAAATTTAAAAAAGAAAATTTAAATATGTAGAACAAGCAGAAGAAATTCAATGAGACCTCAAGGTTAGAAAATAATCGAATCCATTCTCTTTTAATGAAGCACTGAAAATCCACAAGTTAATTCACTAACAACTAAGTAACTGCTGTCTTCACATTGCAGTCTCAACAGCAGTATTCTTATTTCTAGTAAAAGTCACTGATTTCATGATAGTGGAAATAAAACCTAAGAGATAGCTTGCCTTCCTCACCAGATTACTACTGCAAGCACAAGCTACTCAAACACTAACGTCAGCTGACAAAATAAAACACTCTTGTCCAGAGAGAGGACTGGCTCTTATTAATAGCCTGGCTCTCACCCTGGGAGCTTCACGACCAAGAATAAACTTTATGAAATGTTGCCGTACACACAGACTTCCAGCTGCTCCTCTAAGCAAACATCAATGGGACTTGTGATAAGAGAGATTAAGCTGGTATCACATCCAGGGCAGCACTGCTGTGGACAAGTGAGTTTCTCACCTACTTCCCTCTCACATGGCAAAGAGGAAAAAAAAGAGACTTAAATGCTAAATTAAACATTAAAAGCAATTTAAAGTGTGCCTACTTTCAAAGGAAATTAACATGAAATAGATTAAAAATTTGCTTGAATGTTAACTTCAAATAAAAAATTTAGCTGCTTTCCTTAGAAAGTCTAAGTCTCCATATCTATACTTCTCAGACTCGTAGACAGTAGATCTGACCCTCACAAACTACAATGCAGTAACTTCAGCAACCTTCATAGCCATAGAAGGAAAACAGTTTGTCCACAGAGACAGGCATGAGACTGTCCTCACACAATTACTCTAAGAATAATCACAATCTATGGAAAAGGGTACTGTTTAAACAATATAATCTCCTGCCCCGGCTGGTGTGATCACTGGCTTGAGCTCCCACCTGTGAACCGAAAGGTCACCAGTTCAATTCCCAGTCAGGGCACATGCCTGGACTGCGGTCCAGGTCTCCAGTTGGGGGCATGTGAGAGACAAAAGACTGACGTTTCTCCCGCACACTGATTTTTCTCTCCCTTCCCCTCTCTCTAAAAATAAATAAAATACTTAAGTAATACTAATAAATAAATAATCTCCTTAGAAATACTTTATGAAATTAGGTACTCTTCCATAAAACTATCTGTAGAGAATCAAGACTATAAAATATTTAACATTTAAGAAATATTTTAAAGTAGAGCTAATATGTTGGCTTTGTACTTTTTTACAAACACAATTAGTTTTCACTCATGAATAATAGCATAAGTACTTTCTTCTGATTTTTAATACTTAAAATATTATTTAATAGAAAAAGATCATTTAGCCCTGGCCAGTATGGCTCAGCTGTTTGGAGCATCATCCCATAAACCGAAAGGCTGTGAGCTCAATTCCGGTTCAGGGCACATACCTAGGTTGTGAGTTCATTCTCTAGTCAGGGCGCATATGGAAGGCAATCAATCGATGTTTCTCTCCCACACTGAGTTTCTCCCCCTTTCTCTCCCTGCCTTCCCCTCTCTCTAAAATCAACAAGTACGTCCTTGGGGGAAAATTTAAAATATATAATTTAGCAGTGTTCATGGCCTAAGATCATGTAAGTAAAGGGGTGAGATAACTGGGAAGATCCATACTTGTTGCATGCTTACTAAAATCACTGGGTGCTCTCTCCTCTGCTGGGCAGCCCCTCAGTGTGTGTCCACAATAAAAATCAGGGTGTCATACTGTATTGCCCCAAAACTTACTCAGAACATGTATATTTGACAAGTACAAGAGGAGAGACCATCAAAAAATATACTCTTAGGACCCTGGCTGGTGTAGCTCAGTGGATTGAGCGCGGGCTGGGAACCAGAGGGTCCCGGTTCGATTCCCAGTCAGGGCACATGCCTGGGTTGCGGGCCAGGCCCCCAGTGAGGGCCATGTGAGAGGCAACCATACATTGCTGTTTCTCTCCCTCTCTGTCTCCCTCCTTTCCCCTCTCTCTAAAAATAAATAAATAAAATCTTTTAAAAAATATACTCTTAGGGAAGAGTGAAAGCCAGACTATAGTTTTGGGCAATGAGGGTGTAGGGAAAGTTAATCACTTAGCTCATGAGGTCACCCTTCTTTCACCCACAGAAAACGATCACCTCTTTCTTTTCAAATCTCGTTTTTTAATATATTTTATTGATTATGCTATTACAGATGTCCCATTTTTCCCCTTTTAGTCTTCTCTGCCCTGCACGCCCCCTCCCGCCCACATTCTGCTCCCCTTAGTTCACGTCCATGGGTCATACATATTAAGTCCTTTGGCTTCTCCATTTCCTATACTATTCTTAACCTCCCCCTGTCTATTTTCTACCTACCATTTATGCTACTTATTCCCTGTGCCTCTTCCCTCCTTCCCTACCTCCCCTTCCCTGCTGACAAGCCTCCATGTGATCTCCATTTCTGTGATTCTGTTCCTGTTCTAGCTGTTTGCTTAGTTTGTTTTTTTTTTTTTAGGTTCAGTTGTTGATAGTTGTTGGATTGTTATCATTTTACTGTTTCTATTTTTCATCATCTTCTTTTTCTTAGATAAGTCCCTTTAACATTTCATATAATAAGGGCTTGGTGATGATGAACTCCTTGAACTTGACCTTATCTGGGAAGCGCTTTATCTGCCCTTCCATTCTAAATGAAAGCTTTGCTGGATAGAGTAATCCTGGATGTAGGTCCTTGACTTCCCATGACTTTGAATACTTGTTCCCAGCCCCTTCTTGCTTGCAAGGTTTCTTTTGAGAAATCAGCTGATAGTCTAATGGGAACTCCTTTGTAGGTAACTGTCTCCTTTTGCTGCTTTTAAGATTCTCTCCTTCTCTTTAATCTTCTCTTTAATGTAATTATGATGTGCCTTGGTGTGTTCCTGCTTGGGTCCAATTTCTTTGGGACTCTCCGAGCTTCCTGGACTTCCTGGAAGTCTATTTCCTTTGCCAGATTTAGGAGGTTCTCCTTCATTATGTTTTCAAATAAGTTTTCAATTTCTTGCTCTTCCTCTTCTCCTTCTTGCACCCCTATGATTCGGATGTTGGTATATTTAAAGTTGTCCTGGAGGGTACTAAACCTCTCCTCATTTCTTTGAATTCTCATTTCTTCATTCTGTTCTGGTTGAATGTTTATTTCTTCCTTTCATTCCAAACAGCTGATTTGAGTCCCGGTTTCCAACCCGTTACTGTTGGTTCCCTGTACATTTTCCTTTATTTCACTTTTCATAGCCTTCACTTTTTCTTCTATTTTGCAACCATACTCCACCAATTCTGTGAGCATCCTGATTACCAGTGTTTTGAACTGTGCATCTGATAGTTTAGCTATCTCTTTATTGCTTAGTTGTACTTCTTCTGGAGCTTTGATCTGTTCTTTCATTTGGGCAATTTTGTCTGGGCGCACCTGTTATGTAGTAGGGGGCGGAGCTTTAGGTATTCATCAGGGCAGGGGAACTCATGTCACTCCCTTGTGGCTCTGTACGTGGGGGAGGAGACTGAGAGGGAACAATGCCACTTTCTCTGCTCTCTGCTGGCTTTCAGTCACTCCCACCACTACCCACACGCAAATTGGGCCCTTCTGGTGCTGATTCCCAGGTGGGTGGTTTTGTGTATGTTCTAGGACCCTATGCGTCTCTCCAATGAACTCTCCTGTGAGGCTGGGAGTTTCTCCCACCATCCCAACCATCACAGGATTTTTCAGTCAGAGGTTCTGAGGCTTTATTTCCTTGGGGTTGAATCCTGGGTTATGCAGTCTGTCTCACTCCCCAGTTGTTCCTCCCAGTATATCTGCAGACAAATGTGGGACCGCCTACCCTGGTCCTCCAGCTGCTCCCTTGCCATGAGTCCTCCCCACCCCGCTACCTATCTCCACCCCTCCTACCAGTCTGGATGAACATTTCTTTAACTCCTTGGTGTCAGATTTCCATACAGTTCGATTTTCTGTCAGTTCTGGTTGGTTTTTGTTTTTAAATTTTTGTTGTCCTTCTTTTGATTGTGTGAGGAGGCACGGTGTGTCTACCTATGCCTCCATCTTGGCCAGAAGTCTCAAATATCTCTTAAAATCACCTTTATAAAAAAAGTTTCTAGCCAACACTATATCCATGTTTTGAATTTATCATTTTCCCTTCCTATCAAGACTTAAACCTCTCTCCCACTGCTGTTCATGTCTCTGAGACTTAGAAAACCTTAAGTAAATTCTTGAACCACTCCCACAAATTCTCAACAGTCTGAGGAAGAGTGAGAGGGAAACACTGCAACATTTTACTGGTCTGGAATCTCAGTTTTTTCAACCTGCCAGGCAAGGACAACATGGATGGCCACACAGTGGGCATTGAACTTGCTGCATAAATGTAGTACTTTTTAAGTTTAATGTTTTCAGTATATAATGTTTCAGCATAATAAATTTATCTGGCCATCCTGAAATTAAATTATACTTCCCAGCTGCTGCTATAAAAAGTTAACACCAGTAGAGGAAATTCAACTTAAAAAATACTTTGTTTTGGAATTTTTTTGATGACATTAAATTTATCCACTATTCTCAAGCAAATAGAGCAAAATCTTCTGTAACAGTGACATCTGTTTCAATCATTCTCAGAACATCAGTTATTTCAGTGTCTCAAAAAGTCCAATTACCAGGTTGCATGGGGATGACTTTTTGAAGTGGGTCAAATTCCCCAGGCAGAAGGAGGTGGGGAACTCAACTCCTGTGTCTGTGCTCATTCCTGAGAAAGGCAAGAGACTACTGCACCCTTGCCTTCAATGTCCAGGTGCCAAGAAGCTGCCTATGAGGGTGAGGACAGGGCACAGAAATTCTATTAACTAGGGAGAAGGCATCAGTCATAAACACATGAATGTCAGGAGTCAGTAGTTTCGTTCTTCAAGTTTAAGTACTGATCAGCTGCAATGAGGTGAACTCCTTCACTGTACCTGTCACAGGAAGCAACATGTCCGTAAGTAAAATCTAACACATAATGATCAACCTGACCTGGAGTAGTGGACAAGGATAACATCTCAAAGTAGCAGCCTCAGTGCCAAACCTTCCCCACAAGCTCTGGCCAATTGTCTCCATCCTTTGTTCTTCCCTCGCCCATCATGATGGCCACCACATCATGGATGGCACACACGGCCAACAGTAACATAATCCATGCAAATAACAAGACTACCACTACACCAGGAGTCTCCAACCTCTGGGCCTCAGACTGGTACCAGTCCAGGCCTGTTAGGAACCAGGCCACACAGCAGGAGGCGAGCTTGAAAGTAATGTGATTGAATCATCCCAAAACCATACCCCAATCCTCTATCTATGGAAAAAACTGTCTTCCACAAAACTGGTCCGTGGTGCAAAAAAAGTTGGGGACCGTTGCACTACACAACTAAGGCAGGCAATCCTGAGGCATCAGTGCAGCAAGAGCAAAGGAGAAAGTGCCCACAAAGGGAGAGATTTTAAGAGTAACGATTAATATTGGTAAAAAGTAGCTCCCCGGTCATTTTTACCTCAAAAATTTTAAATAGAACCTTATTTAGGGACTGTTTTTCAGGAGAACTTCTCACTACATAAAATAAGCCAAATGATTCAGTGTAGTGAATTCTTTTCACATGCATGAAGAAGCGTAGCTCTGGGATCATGCGTGAGCACGGCTCCGCATGGAAAAAATTACTCCCAAGTCGGCAGGCGTGATTCATGTCCATGGAAAGGAATTCTCTGAAGGGAAATTTGGCTAAGATATTTCTTAAAATTTGTTTCCTTGCTGAGTCCCTTTCCCCGGAATCAAGGGGGTTATGTTAATGGATGCCTGAGATTCTTTCCTGCCCAAATGTTTACCTTCCTGAATACACAGCCTATCTATCCCCTTTTGATAGTATCTTTACGGCTTAGTTGAATCCCCCATTCTGCGAATAGTTGATGAATGACCATTCCAATGCAAATGTGTCCTGAAACTTCTAATAAAAAGCCGGGCTAAGCTACCCTCGGGGCTCTCTCCCAGATGATGAGGGGGAAGCCGCATGGCCCTGGATCTCCTCTTCCAAGCATGTCTCTGTGTGAGATTTATTCACGTGTTCGGTCACAGTCACCACGGATTTTGCGGGACGAAATCCGCAGCAACTCAGAAAATGTAGCAATTCAAAAGTATACATTTTGAAGTTGTTAGTTTTATAGAAACAATTAAATTTTACAATACTAAGATTAGGTGAAAAGGACATAGAATTAGACCACTGGATGATCAATGTCTCTAGAACTATACTGTCCAATATGGTTGCCACTAGCTACATGTATCTATTTGAATGTAAATTAATCAAAATTAAATAAAATTTAAAATTCAGTTCCTCAGTCATACCAGCCACATTTCAAATATTCAGAAGCCAACATGTGGCTGTGTTATGACCACACGTTAAGACATAACAGATGTAGAACACACGTATGAACTCCTGAAGTGTGTGCCACAAGTATGGCATAGAACACAATGTTCACAAAATCAAAAACCAAATATAAGTAGAATGCTCTGTATTGTGACTCTGGTAGCTCACTGGTACCCACAATTGTACAACTCAGGCAAGTGTGTGCACTTTTTTTTTTAAGATTTTATTTATTTTTAGAGAAAGGGGAAGGGAGGGAGAATAAAAGAGGGGGCGTGAAACATCAATGTGTGGTTGCCTCTTGCCCTACTGGGGACATGGCCTGCTACCCAGGCATGTGACCTGACTGGGAATCGAACCAGCAACACTTTGGTTCACAGGCCCATGCTCAATCCACTGAGCTACATCAGCCAGGGCCCAAGTATACACGTTAAATGGATGCAGCAGTGCAGGTAAATTATTCCTCAATAAAGTTGATAAGGAAAAAAAGAACAGACACATGCCCCCTGATAAGTTTCAAAGGAAAAACAAAAAATATCAGGGTTGTACAAGAAGTTCCAAAGTCCTGAGTCAATGTTCCTTTAGTCGAGACCCTGGCAGGTCAGTCTGGGGGTCCCAGCCAGAGTGGTGGGCAGATGGCTAGAGCAGAAGCAAGCACACATTTGTGCACAGTAAGAGGTGGGGAGAGAAGAGATCCAAGACAGTGAAAAGGAAGGGAAAGAATGCAGCTCGCTAACATGTACCTTGACTTCCTAATTGCAAGCCATCAATAAGATGGTTAAAAATCACACACTCACTGAGGGACCACTGAAGCTACAAAGTAATTCCTAAAGAGCTGTAAGGTGAATAGCCTCATGTAATTTTTAAAAACTACCCAAAATGTTTCAAGATTTAACACCCAAAAATCAGAACAGTCAGGTGATACCAATCCCAATTCTACGTGAGTTAAAAACCACTCAGCTGATAAAAGTTAATTGCTCTAGCCAAAAATCACAGCTGATCATTAACACCAGTTCCAAGCCCTTCACTCTGAAGGCAAAAAGAGTTCCCAGAAGGTAGACAGGAGACTAAAAGGGGTATAAGTCAATTAGGCTGCTGAGAATAATTCAATCAAGAACAATCATTCTCAAATTTGTTCTGCTGATAGTGACATAATATATATATTGGCACAGCAACATTAATAATTGTTATGTCAGAGATCATTTCATATTTTACTCAAACATTCCTACTATCGCTACTAGTTGTCAAAGATTTATTAAAAATGGAAGAAATATGCCCTAGCTAGTGTGGTTCAGTGGACTGAGTGCTGGCCTGTGAATCAAAAGGCCACTGGTTCCATTCCCAGTCCAGGAACATGTCTTGGTTATGGGCCAGGTCCCTGGTGGGGGACTTGTGAGAGGCAACTAATTAATGTTTCTCTCCTTCTCTTTCTCCCTCCCTTCCCCTCTCTCTAAAAATAATTTTTTTAATGGAGGAAATGTTCAATAGAAGGGAAATAGCTAAGCATAGTGTGGTATATTAGCTTATAATATTTTATACCATTAAAATGATGATTATTAACACTACAGCAACATGGAAACAGAATCAAATGAAAAAGTGAACTATGCTACATCTACCATATGTACACATACGAAAATGACTAGAAAACAGGAACAAATAAGAACTGCTTTTTGTTACATGTAGATACTCGTTACTGTAGCTGTAATGGTATCTGTGTTATATAAAATACACATTAAATATTTACAAATGTGAATAGTAGGCACACTTACCACAGTGGGATTGCCACTACTGATCAACTGGCTGACTTCATGGAAAATACTCTTGCAGTCAATTGACTTATCAAGTGAACCTCGTTTTACAATTACTGCTACTGCTAAGAGAATCTGTTCCCGAACATACTTTTGGAGGCTGTAAAACATAAAAATCAAAGTGAAAACCATTACATAAATCTAATATAAAAACACCACAAAATTTCTCAATATACCTGAAATTGCTAATAACCCCACTTACATCTGAGTGGAGTGTAGCCTACCCATTATGCACAGACTCCAAAGCTAGAAGACCCGGATGCAAATCCACACTCTATCTACTGGATATATGACCCTGGGTAAGACAGTTAACATTCAGTCTCAGTTTTCCCATCTGTGGAATGGGGACAACTATAACAGGGTTGTTACAAGAATTAAATGTTCTCAAAACTGTGCCCAGTGCACATGAAGCACTATGTAAGGGTTAGCTGCTTCAGGCAGTGTTTGACAGATGTAAAGTCAGCCCACTAAGAGCCAGATTAAAATTCCACCACTTAATAGAGAAATTCTGACCTAGTATCCACCTCCAACCAGTAGTATAATCTTAAATCCATTCCCTTAAATGTGGAAAGGCAACATACTAGCTATCCAAGACACAACATTATGGAAATATGCAAATTCTAAAAAAATCTTTTTAAAACTCTCATCTCTAAGTTCTGTTCCTCGATGTAGTGGAAGAAGCACTGGTCCCAAGTGGAGGTATTCTACAAAGTCCATCAGAGCACATGAGCATACATAACTGACTTTTCACAACTGTTTCCTAAAGGTAAGGATCAGAAAACATAACCCTAAAAACTTTACAATCCAGCCTCTAGAATGCATAAGAATACAACAAGCATGTATCCTTGGAACACAAATTCCTTTTCATTTGAATTTTTCAATTACAGCTGACATTCAATATTATTGACATTACTAATATTATATTAGTTTCAGGTGTACAGCATAGTGGTTAAATAATTACATAATTTACAAAGTGACCGCCCAGATAATTCAAGTACTCACTTGGCACCACACAGTTATTGCAATATTACTGATTACATTCCCTAAGCTATACTTAACATCCCTTATTTTGCATCTAACAATCTGTATTTCTTAATCTCTTCCCCTTTTTCACCAGCCCCAAACTCCCTCCCACCTGGCAACCCTCAGTTTCTCTGTGTCTATGAGTTTGTTACTGTTTTGTATGTTTGCTTATTTTGCTCTTTAGATAAGTGGAATCATATGGTATTTGTTTTTCTCTGACTTGTTTCACTTAGCAAAATACCCTCTAGGTCCATCCATGCTCTTGCAAAAAAAAAATCCAAATTCCTTCACATTGGCTTATAAATAGTGTGACCCAGCCCAGCTTTCCTGGGACACTCCCAGATTACCTACTGTCCAACATAATTAATAACAGTGCTTTCTTTTACTCTGAAAAGTGTCCCCAGTTTTGGATATAAATGATATTGTCACCCACTCCGAAGGTCCTTCATGGCTGGGTACATGCTCCCCTCTCTGATCTCACCCCTTCCACACACAGTCAAAACTGCAGATGTACTAAACTTCCTTTAGTCCCTGGCACAAATCTCATGCACTTCCAGGCCACTTAAATGCTTTGCCCTCTGCCCAGACTATGATGCCATTTGGTCCAGACAGCATCCCTGAATAGCTCCCCTACACCTGGGCTGGTCATCACTAAAGAGGGCTGTCTCACACCTCTCTGTTATAACACAAAGCATCTGTTGCCATGGGTTTTAACGTCCTCTCCCAGATTGGCTGCCATGTTACGCCTGCTACATGTTAGGCCAAGGTGAAGTACACTGCCTGCCACATAATAGGCATTTGTTAGAAACTTATGCAAATGAAGGAATACATGTCCTGGTGTCTAGATTGAAGTGAAAAACAGACCTGAAGCATTAATTAAACAAATAAATAGATCCTATTATGGGCAAGAATATGCGTTGACCAAAGGGAACTTTTTTTTAAAGATTTTATTTATTTTTAGAGAGGGGGGAAGGGAGGGAGACAGAGAGGGAGGAAAACATCAATGTGTGGCTGCCTCTCATCACCCCACGCTGGTGACCTGACCCACAACCCAGGCCTGTACACTGACTAGAAATTGAACCAGTGACTCTTTGGTTCGCAGGCCGACACTCAATCCACTGAGCCACACCAGCCAGGGCTGACCAAAGGGAATCTTTGTACTTATGGGGGAACACAATAGTTTCAAACATGCTCACTGACTACTACTAAAAAATGCACATAAAGCTGATTACTTTTACTAGGAGTGTACATAAAGCTAGCTGTAAATATCTCTATTGACAAGAATTATAAATTACTAGGAAAACAAATAATAATAGCTAACATTTACTGGGTGCTTATAATATACAAGACTTTTATATAAACTATACAAAATTTAATACATTTAATCCTCATAACAATCTTTTGAGTAAAGTATCACTCACTCTATTTAATAATCATAAAATAAATACACAAAGAAGTGAAATAATTTGCCCAAGGTCACAGATTTAAAATTAGAGGAGTGGGAGTCCTTTTCTCAACCATTATTCTATAACTGTCTCTTTTAAAAAGTGTACCTGCATTTTACTGTATGCAAATTTTACATTAGGAGGAAAAAAGAAATAAAAAATGTGCACAAAATGGTAGTGTTCAACATAACCTACAGTATTCGACCTATACAGTATACCAAAAAATATAACTTGACTATAATCCACCCTGTAGGGCATCCGACTAGATAAAAATGTATGTCATGAAAGACAAAAAAGGCAGGTTATTCTAGATTAAAGAGACTATAGAGACCTGACAACAAATTATGACATATAATCTGTGATTAAATCACAGATCAAAAAAATAAACGAGAAAGACGGAAAAGGATAAAAATAATGCTATTCATAAAAATCCAAATACAAAATCAGAATTACATGAGAAAAAGTATGGAGATGATGCCTTAGGAGATGTGCTGAAATATTTAAAATGAATCATCATGGCTTCTGCAGCATCCTTTCAAACGGTTCAGGAGCAAAGGCACATATACACACACATGAGCGAGACACAATATGACAAAACACTAACCGAGCCCTTGCTAGGGAAGGGCATGTGCATGTTCACTGTACTATTTTTTTAATAACCAACTCTAAGATAGCTCCTAAAAGCAGGGGTGTCAAATTCATTTTCACCAGGGCCACATCAGCCTCCTGGTTGCCTTCAAAGGGCTGAACGTAGTTTTAGGACTGTATAAATGTAACTACTCCTTAACAGCTAAGTAAGAACTCAGTGCTGCCCCCAGGTAGAAACAAGGTGTCCGGCCGGATAAAACAAGGCAGAGGGCCGGATTCAGCCCATGGGCCTTGTGTTTGCCACCTGTGACCTAAACTAATCAAAATTATGTAAGGGTGACGCTATTTTGGATAATACAAGAAATCACACATACACACACATCAAAATCTGCCACACCTTTAAGTCCGCCAAGCTCTCCAGAGCTCAGTAGTTCCCATGTTGGTGGGGGGAGGAGCTGTGATTAATGAACTGCTCCGGGGCAAGCTAGTATCACATCCAAGCGCCCTCAACAAACAACAAATAAAATTTAAATACAGAAAATCAGTAGGAAAAGAGAAAGTTTGAAATTACATGAGAAAACTAGTTTGAAACTAGAGCAGTATTTTCGTATTCTGGTGAAAGCAGAGTAAAATAAACCATCCCCTCCCTTCACCTATATGTACATCCACTCATCTATAGAACACAGTATCCATTAAACCTGCAATGCTAACAAGCTAAACAAACCTTGGCTTTTTATTCTCATGCATTTTCTAGAGTCTAGATGTGAAGTAGTCAGCACTTAACTGAGTGCTAAAGTCATGCCAGTAATTATGATTAAATGTTACAAACTCAGACACTGCTAGTGAACAGTCAGTAGGATGGAAGGTGTAACAGTATGCTCTAAATTCTTTTTAAAGCTTTATGTATGTTTATCACCATTAGTCAACATTCCAACATTCTTCATTACTAGCATTTCTAATTATATAACATTCTCTTCACTGAACTTGGAAATGACCGTTTATGCAAAAAGTACCCAACTGTACAAATAGCACACAGAGACTATACCAACTCTTCTTAAAAGAAAGCTTAGCATTTAAGGGACTTAAAAAAAGTAGTAAATGAAACTCCCCCCAAAAGCGGTGTGGCTGATAATTTTCCTCATATTAAAAAAATCATAAAGCAATAAATGTGCACAATGTTGTAAAATGTTTAAGCACTACAATGTGTACAATATGAAAAGAAATTCACCTTCACCCCGTCCCTTAAACCTGAGCCCCTCTCCAAAGAAACTGTTAAAAAAATTGGTCTCTTTCTTCTATGACAGTTTTATATAACATGCATTTCTATACACACACTTGATTCTTCCCCTCACCCGTCTAGGGATACTCACCTGTTTTATAATACTTACCAAGCACCCCCCCACCAAAAAAAAGATTAAGTACAAAGGCTTTTGAACTGAGTCCAAAATGCAACACAAAACCTAACATTCAGCACACTCTTTTCAAAGAAACAAAACATAGTATCATAAGCTCAATTAAAAAGCATTATTTTCTTGGAGTGGTGAACACACAATATACAGATGATGTATTACAGAGTTGTACACCTGAAACCTATATAATTTTATTAAGCAATGTCACCCCAATAAATTTAATTTAAAAAAATCATTATTTCATTAGGAAAACAAGCTACAATCACATGAGCTTTTAAAACATGAGCCCACACATAGCTTAAACATAACGTCTATCATTAAAAAAATAAAGAAAGCCAAAGGGAAAAGCTCCAAAAGGATAAGCTTCACACGAGAGTTTCTGCAGAACCTCCTCTGCGTACTTACTTGGGCCTCTGTAAGACATAGGTTAAAAGGAATGTTCGCAGGGACTCGATGCTGCCCTTTTCCAAGAGAATCCACTCTCGGACCACTGCCTCCATAATGGCCGTGGCAGCTTGAAAGAGGACATAGTCCACCTTGCTTGTTTCTGAGGACAGAATTAGACACTTTCTGTAAACAGCAGCTCATCTTCCCTAGAACATGTTGCATTTATTAATTTTAAAACAGAACTTTTCAGACAAGGAATAAGATGGTTACCTGTTCTTTTTTTTAATCCAGTGACCTTGCTCTAGCACCACAAAGAGGTTAGTTCCTCTCAGAAGACACCTCAGGCAGGTGGCAGCTAATCACCGATCACAATTTTCACAAACTTTCCTCACCTCTCTTCAACTGTTACTTCCAAAGCATGAAGAACTAAAAAATAACACAGCTTTAAAAAAAATAAAATAAAAATATAAAGCAATCAGAAAACTTCCTAAGAGATTCTCACCCTCTGCAAAACAGAACATGGTATCTGCAAAATACCTTAATAAGTAATCTTTGAATATTACTATTGGTGATGAGCCACACTGTTAAAATATTTCAATTTAAGTAATAAACCTTTCAGCAGGATGACCCATCTCCAATAGTAAGTTCAGAAGTAAATACAATTATACTTATTTTTTCAAAATGTTAAAAAAAAAAATCACATTTACACAAGGTGAGAAGTTCTTGTGAATTTTCTGATTGCAACACTGATCAAACTGAGTAAAATCCCAAAGCTACACTTAGAAAGATCCAGCCTTAGCTAGCAACTGATAGTATCTGAACTAAAAACAAAATCTAGAGCAGAACAAAATAGAAAATTAACATACCTAAAAAATCTTTTATATTAATTTTCTATTTTCTTTTATTCACCAATAAAACTCCAGTCAGTTTCCAAATAGCATTATCAAAAGGGAGAAACAGTCAAAATAAAGTCAAGAAAAAGTGGAAATTTTCTGAAGCTCTAAAAATAACCATCGTGTGAAATCCATGAGAAGTCTATGATTAGACTGCATGTTATTTGCCCAGGACATGAGTATCTGAAAGCCACGAGAGATTCAGTTGAGGCAGAGAATGGCACCTTCAAGAAATTACCAGAAGAGCATGAAGATACAGTCAGGTGCATCCTTTTCTCTCTTATTCAGGGTCGAGTCATTTAAAAAATCTTACAAGTGATCTTGACACAATTAGCCATAAAAATGTGAGTGAAAAAGTATACCCTACATAAATTCCTATCACATTATACTACTACATAAGAACATAGGAATTTTGAAAATACCAAAACTAGTAAGAGGAACCGATTTGGATCTTCTTTTTTAATGTTTAATTACTCCATACTGTCTTTATATGAATTCTAATTGAGATATTAAGACCCATAAAAATTTAGAAACCTTAAAATATAGTCAATAAATAAAGCAATAGATTCCAAAATGCAAACTTATAATGAAAAGATGCATTTAAAGTTCCAGGAGGAAAACAAGTAAATATTTTATTCAAAGAGGATTTGAAACAGAAACCAGCTAGATCTATTTAGATCCCTTAAGGAGAAATACAGTACTGCTTCATAAAGGTAATTCAACTAATCTCTTAGTATAAATCTTTTTGAAACAAAAGGATGTGTTTCTGCTTATCTTCATATTCCAGTAAAAATTTTAAGAACAAGAAACCTGAAATCCTGAACCATGGGTTTTAACAAGGAAGCAATATCTTAAGAAGACATATAGAATTTTAGAAATAGAACTCCAAAGATCATCTAATTCCATTCCTGCATTTTACAGCATTTAACAGTTAAAGGAACTGAAGCACCAAGAAAGGAAGAAGGACATCCAAGGTCACAAGGCTGGTGTGTTCCTTAAGCAATACTGATTTACCCGTAACTGCACATGCCAATGAAGGGAAAACCAAACGAGCACCTTCTGGTCCTCAAGAGCAATGGAACACGCTTACTTCTAACTTTTGTGCTGGGGGAACAACTACAAAAGGTGAATGACATTCAAAGTTTTCAAGATAACTTCTTTCCTGTTTGGTACTGAATAAAGATCTCTACAGCATCACCCCCATAAGATGCTCTCTAAGAATAAAGGAATCTGGAAAAAAGAAAGCAAAATCTCAAATTTTAAAGAAGGAAATTTTCCTACCCTAGTAAATTACCCTTTCCCATGAAAACTGCTATTAGCCTTCGCCCACCACACTCACCCCTAACACAGACGTCCGACAGCTCCTCGCAGGAGCACTGGCCACTTGCCAACAGGACCCAGAATACATGAGGCTTACTCTTCTCTCCTCGAGAGAGACGCTGGAAATGGCCACATCTTCACAAGGAATTCCCATCCTCTAGAATTTCTAATGCTTTTCGAATGGCTTTCCACTGACGAGGGCTTCGTCTACACGACCAATTATTTTAGGACACTGTGATTTCCTACCACTGTAACTTTTATAATAATTATGTATCTTTTTTTATCTTGTCAGCCATCTGAAACTCGACAGAGCCATGAAGACAAAAGTTCAAATGAAGTAAATGTAAGAGAGGAAACATACACACTACATTCTATAAATATCAGAAAGTATTTTTTAAAAAAAGAAAAACCTAGTAGTTAAGGCCAGATGTCAGTGACGACAGTTACCTCCCTGGCCTTAAAACACTGGTGATGGAAGCCCCCAAGTCTACTTAATGATAGCACACATGTACACCAACCTACAATAAGTCTCCTGTTTCATTTTGTTTTATTTTGGCTACTTCTGAGATAACAAATGAAAGAAACCCATTTCTCCCCGAGAGAAGGACAAAAGAATGCCACAAAGTTAGCTCCAGGAGTGCTGAACCAGTCCCTCACTGTCTGGGAGTATAATAGTTATTTAACAAAAAAAGGTTTTTGCAGGTTTTTTAAAGGTACATTTCATCCTACAAACCTAGAAAACTCCTAAGTGCCAAAGATATCTGAGAGTGCTCTTCTGACACAATGCACAAGCATGCAACATGCACATGTAGACATGTGTGCACACACAGAAAAGAGCAAAAAACTTAAAACTAGAATGAAAACAAAAGGATAAGACAAGGAAATGAGGAAAAATGAGAAACTTAATGAAACGTAAGTAAGAAGGGGAAAGGAAGAATTTTAAGAGGTTAGAAAAGGGAAGCATCAAGGAGAAAGTCTCCCCCTTATCAGGCTGTATTACCCAGACATTCTACAAACATGATATACAATCCCTATACAAAAATGTGAAAATTCTGAATTGCGACTGACTGCCACTTGCATGAGAAGTCTTCTTAGAGGAATTAACCCTTCTGTGCTGGTGGCAACGGAGGACGGAGTTAAAGATATTCTGTGAAGTTTAGATGTAACATTAATGTAACGTAGGGCTTGGCAGTACATTAATGACTGTAATACGTGCACTCGGGCTTTTAAGTAGTTTATGTCTCAAAACCCAAACTGATTTTAGAAGAATGACTGGAACTGGCAATACTCTTCTTTAGAAATTTTTATCAGAAAAACAAGTTTTCCAAAACAAGCTCAAATCATAACAAAGCAACAATACTTCATAAATACACATACTCGAAAAAGAGTGGTATAAACAAATACACTCTAATAAAATACTTATAACTTAGATCAACTACTTCCAACCTAGTACAGAATGACGACTGAGTTACAAGAAAAAGTAAGATGAAACATGATGGAACCTAGCTAACGCAGCTACGGTACCTACTGCGAAAACCGTCCTCAGATACGTTCAGGTGCCAGTTTAACACAACAATTTTCTAAATCCATTAATGCTGAGCAATTTCCAGGCAGTAAGAATGATGTAAGTCCCTTAAATTCTTAAGGCTGATGTTTAGTTTTGCTTCTTTTAATTTAATGCTGAGTTAAATATTCTCCACAGGCATAAAATAATTTTTCTTAGTGTCAGAAACAAATTTAACACCCAAAAATATTTCAAAACTTCCTCATTTGGAATTTAAAAGGTGGTTATTAAGGCTGCTCCTTTAACAGTGAGATCTATCTCCTGAGTGGGAGAGAGCCACCTTCATTGCCACTGCTAGCTCCTTGCAAACAAAAGATAGGACTTTTTTAAGCTTGTCATATTTTTAAAAAGTCATTTGCAATGAGGTAATGGGGTCATGACATTTATCAACTGTCTACAAAGTGCTTTTCTATGTTGTTACTATATATGCACCTCACAGTCTATGGTGGAACATGACATCAATGTTCCCACTTCCCAGGTGAGAACAGGCTCAGAGAGGGTAACTCCTCGAGGTGACCATATGTTGCAGACACCACTGGAGCTGGGACCTCCCAGTGTCTGCACCACAGCTTTTCCACCCCAATTAATCTAACAACTCTCATTAACAATTCCATATAAGTAGAGCATTTTTAGCATGTAACTTTCATCGCAGGCCAATTTCAATCTGGAAACCAGAGTACAGGTGGCTAACAAATAAGTCAAAGGACAAGATGAAAGGTCAGATATTTTAGTTCCTAATACTCCTAGCCAATTCTATAGTCATGAATAACTCAGCATTTCAGAGCCTTAAATATGTGACAAAAATTGGCTCCAATTTTTTTAAAAAGCATTAAGGTTATAAAATATCTAAGGTAGAAAATTAAAATAACCATCTTTCAAAAGAGATCATTTCTGTACATATGTCAGATATAAGGTACTCATAAAATTTTTTTACAAGAATAAAAATCAATACTTTACTTTAGGATATGCAGTGATATACAGTGATAACCTACACAGAACTGACTAATATTCACTAAGCAAGCTGAGTACAAACTATGTGGTTAAAAAAAAATTGTAGAAAGCTCCAAAAACAATTTAAATTTTAAAACACTGGGATAAGATATAGTACATTTCCTATAATAAATGATTATCACAATCGAAAAAATATTAGATTTTTTCCCCACTCTTAACAGCCTTCACATTACGGTCAATAATAAAACAAATTATTGAACACTATATCTAGGGGAGAAAAATCCAAAGTTAAAAAAGTTTTTCTGTCTGGCTATGTGGGATATTTTTAAAGTCACTTCAGTAGAATGATTATTAATGAAAAATTATAACTGTATAAACTTGCTTATTTTAAAAGGAATTTAAAATATCTAACATTCAAGACAGAAAAACTAGAAGTGATTATGCAAAAATATTTTAAAGTGAATACTTACCCAAAATATGCTTGCAAACTGCAAATGGTGATTTGGATTTCCTAAATGATAAGAATATGTGCTCTGCATGCTGGCGTTGCTCACTGTTGACCATGGAAGGCGGTGCCTTGACAGTTAAAGAGAAACAAAAAATAGAGGGCACATGTTCAGTACGAGTGCTTTGACAACGGCAATCCTTCCACCTACAATGAGAAAATACTTTCACTTTTAGGGGGCAACAGAGGCCCAAATTCTTTATTTTCTTTTTAGGAACTATTAATATGAAACCTTGTAACCAATATTTAAAATACAGTTTCAGGAAAAAGGAAGAAATTCCTAGCAAGGTTTGCGTCAGAATCCTTTAAAATTGCCTACATTTTAGAAAGATACTTATCTAACATGTTTTTGTATTTTTTTAAAACATAGCAAATTTACTGCCTTTTATTCCAAAATATTCCATCCAACTTGACCAAGTTCAAATAATTTCAAAATTCTTCAGAACTGGTGTAACTGAATCCAAAGTCACTTTCCTTTCCTAGTCTGCCCCTGCCTTTCTGTTTTTACAAGTGGTTACGCTTCTGAATGATTAAACAAAACTTTTACATCTTCTCTTCCAAAATAAAAATAACAAGCTGACTGTGATACTTAAGTTGAAACTACAGCAGCAAGGTCTCACTTTATTTTCTTTTAATTTTATTTATTTATTTTGAGAGAGAGGGGAAAGGAGAGAGAAGAGGAAGAGAAACATTGATGTGCGAAAGATACATCAATTAGTTGCCTCTCATACACCCCCAACTGGGGTCCTGGCTGGCAACCCAGGCATGTGCCCTAAGTGGGAATCAAACCAGCGACCTTTCAGTTTGAAGGCCAGCACTCACTCCACTGAGCCACACCAGCCAGGGCCAAGGTGTCACTTAAAATTTTTCTTTCTCTTTTTATGCACAGGGCATGGCTTGAGTCAGTTTTATTTTTCTTAACTTTAAATATATATATGAATATGCCACCTTTATAAAGAGATCTTTGGAATATTCTCTAAATACTTTCTGCTTCTTGCAGGTCTCTTTTTCCTAGATTATAGCCACTAACTTAACTTAGTTCATAGCACTTTGCAGAGCCAGTGTATGCTGGGGGAAGTTGGTACTGAGGATTCCTAACAGCTTTCCAGTCTTTCTGTGTGTACCAGTCTCACATATGGTTGAAACCTCAGGATTCCCCCTCAGCCTTCTGTCTTCTTTCATGGCACCAGGAGAACCTCCGTACACTGTCCTGTCTCCAGGGCCCTCTGCAAGAACTATTCTGCATGGGACATCTCAGCTCCTCCTCAAAGGATGATTTTCTTTCATCAGAAACCTAGAATCCACCTATCCCGACCTCTCTGAAGTCTGTATCCAGAGTCACTAGCCCAGGAGAAAGCTTGAGTTTCTCTTCTCCTGCTAACCTCCTCCTCTTATGGCATTCCCCACCCCCCTTATATTTTACAAGCTTATGACAGTTTGTATGTGGTCAGCCCATGGACAGAAAACCAGGAAAGAATTTGGGGATTTTAGCCTACCAGTTTATCCAGTTTTGAATAACCTATTGAGAGCTAAAACTGGCACCTGTTGCCCCATGCCTTCAGGGTGGTCCAATGGGGCAATGTGCCACCACCTAAATATCAGGCACTGAGTGGAATGGGGGTAAGGTTCACGTCACTGGCTAGAGCTTTAAGGGTGGGTGGAAGTTAACTACTACTTTTCGATGATGAAATCTATCCCTTCTTTTTTTTTTAACTAATCGATCAAAATTGATCATTCAAGCCCTGCCTTCAAAATGAAATTTTTAGCATTGTTTAGCACAAAAAAATAAAAAAACCCAAGTTTTTTTTAACCATCCAAAAAACACGGAAGTATTATCAGGTAATCCTACCTCAAGTTTTTAAAATTACCATTAAATCTGAAAAATTAGGAATTAGTAAAGTCTGGAATTTACAGAATTCCTATCTGAATAATAAATTAATCAGCCAGAAAAGCCAGACATATCTTAACAAAACAGCTTCTAAAGTCCATCCACGTTTTTCAATCCCATTTTTTCCTAACAATCTTTGTTCTCAAGATAATATCCTCTGAGCCAGACAGACCTAAGTACACAGTCCCACTGTATGGTTTGGTTGTCTTTGGCCCCTCTGAAGAGGAGGAGAAGAGACTGCTTGTAAAGCCTACCAATTAAAATATTACAATTCTCAATTTGGGAGGGGACAGACAGGGGCAGATAGTAGGAAAATAAACCTCTGTTATTGTAACTAATATAAAGTAGGGAAATCATAATTTCAACTGTTTAAAGAATCTGGAAGACAAAAAAGCATTCTGCAACCAAGTATATCCATATTCATTATAAACTGTATCAATTATGCAACACTAGTCACTATAATTTCAATTAAAATAGGAAGGAAGGGAGGGAGGGAGGGAGAGGAAGACTAACTTTGATGCTTTGGCCTAAAGGAATTCTTATAATTAGTTAAAGCCAGTTCCCACTACTATTCTTAAGGATATATCACCCTCTACAGCTCTCTAGGTAGAAATGCAAATATTTCTAATAAAGCACTGTGTCAAATTCTTTAATAGTTTTTTTAAACGGCTTTATTAATATAACATATTGTGAACAGCTAACTGCTAAATATGTTTGTCCTTTCATTTGCAACCTCTTCATTGCCACCGTCTTCCCCAATTCAGCACGCTGTTTGTGTTCTCACAAGGACTCCACCGTGTACATTGCAGACTATACCCTAAATACTCAGCACATTGCTAAGCACTCCTACTACGCTGCACTGCTGTGAATACAAGTCAACTATGGGTTACCCAGAGAATTTCTGAGTTACATATTCTTTTTTCTCATCACTTTTGAAAAGCAGCACCACACACATATAATTTTGTAAATTAATATGTTAGTTATTCTACAAATGAAAATAGTTCCTAAAGCTAATTTGTCTTTGGACACCCTGATATCCACACACTTAATAAAGCACAGGTTTGAATATAATTTTAATATAACAAAAACTGATATTCCATTTATAAAATATCAGACTTCTTAAACAGTGAAGTATAATCTAAAAGATAGATAGAAAGGTTCTCACTAACCATCACAACAACCCTATGAGATAGGTACTATTATTATCCCTATTTTACAGATGAGGAAACTTGTACCAGCCAAAAACATGTATACTGATAGTCTCTGATTCATTAAGGACTTTAAGTTAATGACAAGAACTTACTGGGCTTTCAGTTTCCTTAAACCTTTGGAACTTAACCATTGCTCTTATCTAAATGCAAATCCATAACACAAAATAATACTTTACTTTTTAAAAAAAGGTTTTATTTATTCATTTTTAGAGAAAGGGGAAAGAAGGGAGAAAGAGAGGGAAAAAAACATCAATATGTGCCCCAACTGGGGACCTGGCCAGCAACCCGGGCATGTACCCTGATTGGGAATCTACCCGGCGACCCTTGGGTTCACAGGCCAGCACTCGATCCAGTGAGCCACATCAGCCTAGGTGATACTTTGTTACTTTTTAAATGAGTGAGCCTTCCATTCCCAATGGTACCACTGACTAGATACCCTGAACAACTCTTCTGCTAAAATGAAAAAAAAATGGTGAATAAAATATTTCCAAAAAATTTTAATGTATTGCTGAACTTACAAGAAATTAAGGAATCCTCAGAGCTAAAAAGGAAACAAAAGCAGGGATCCAAAGATGAAAGCAAGCACACATGCATGCATGCACCCTAAAAATACACCAACCCTGAATGACCTTGAGTTTGCATTGTGACAGCAGCCCAAGGTACAGAAGACTGGAGACAGAGCAAGTCCCTCCTAAGGTGGGGCTCTCTAACAGGACACCCCTCCACACGAAGCTGAGATCTTCAGTACAAGGGTGAATGAACTATTTTTAAAAATTGGTGAAATCATTACTCAAAAATTATTTCATCACCCAATATTCTGTGACAAGAACCTTAACCAACTTGTTTTGCTAAAAGGGTACGTGACACATATTGTGTACTCTTTCATGATGTCTAAAAAATTTTCCTGATACAGTTCATAAATGGACAAGTGGTAAACGCAGGTGGTACAAATGAAGGTGATGAAAAAAATTTCACTGCCTTGATTATTCTATTTGGCATTTATAAATCTAAAATGAGAATTACTTATAATTATAAAGTAAAGAATATGGCCATTTTCTCTTCATCACTATGGTACCATCAATGTTTTGTTTTCAAAAGTACTGTTTTGATGACTCTAAATCAAGAGGGGAAACCAGAATAATAAGAATCAGTATTCATTCTGACAGTCGGAGTGCAACCAGAAGTAATGATGGGACCTACGAGGATTACGTGAAATCTGGGATCAGTTTACAAACCAGAAGAATGCAAAGAGACACACAACCACACTGTAGACACGTGCTGCCCACTACGGTAGCCAATCCCCACGTGTGACCACTTAAATTAAGTAAAATTAAAACTTCAGTTCCTCCACTGCACTAGCCATGTTTCAAGTGCTCAACAGCCACACATGGCTACTGGCTACCAAATAGGAGAGTGTAGACACAGAACATTCCCATCAACACAGAACGTCCTATCAGCACTGCTCTGCAAGAAATTTCAACTAATATATTTACAAAGTACTTACAAGAAGGCCCCCTTGATTTATGTGCTTTGATGCAATGTTATTTGATATATTAAAGTACAAAATAACCGTTAACACTTACGGAGCACTCACTAAGTGCCAGGCACTACACTAAACACTTTCCTTCCAATGTAAATGAAATCATTTAGTATTTACATAAACTCCCTGAGGTAGATACCATTATTACCCTCTTTTAGAGATGAAAAAACAGACACATAGATGTTAAATGACTTGCCAAATGTCACACAGCCTAGTTCCAGGAGGAGCCAAGAAGAACCCAGATAGTTTGGCTCCAGACCCTCAATGTTACACTGTCTCTGAATTCATAAATTTTAATAATTCGCATGTGTGCTTACTAAAATAGCAACAGGGCAATTTTTCTACTCTCAAGTGATTAGGTCAATATCCTACAACTACTGCTTTCTAATTTGTTCTCTAATCGCTACCACAAAACCATGAAATAAAGATAGGCCGGTTTTCTAAAATTATTAATTTTATTCAAAAATTAGGGTCCCTACTTTTACATTAAAAAATGGACATATTATGGATTAGAATAAAATTTTTAAGATAAAAGTTGAGAAATTCTGAGCTTACACAAGCTGTTCTGGGTACTCCCCAGCTTACCCCAGACATACATTCGTTCTCCTTTACCATAATAGTCACTTTGGCATTAAAAAATGTTTTGAGAATATTAATACATCCCCTCCTATCTAGGTTTGTTCAGAATCTCATCATCTTTAAGAACTTCAGCAGACTCCTAACTGGTCTTCCTAACTCACATCTTGTTTCCCTCTGATGAGATTTCACACAGCTCCACAAGGCACAGTACTGGGTGGATTCAAGGTCATCATTGTGGCAAGTGAAGCCCCAGGATAACCCAGCCCCTGCCTATTCCCTGAGGCTCACCTCACACTACTCCCTTCCTCATTTATTCATTAATTTCTTCATTCAACAAATATTACTGAGGAACTACCATCTGCAAACAAGGTCCCTAAACTAATACATATTAGGGTCCAGCAAGGGAAGCCTCATCATTAATTAACAGCACCAAGTAAATGTAAGATATTCAATGTGGTAGGTGTCGATGAACCAGGGGACAGGTAAATTTCAGCTTTCAGGGGAGCTAGAAAGGCTTTCCTGAGAAAGTAACTATGCAGAGACCTGGAGAATTATGGGATATGAAGAGCATTCTGGGCTGAGGGAATAGTACATCAAAGAAGGGCAGGACAAAGGACTGAAAGAGAACTGTGTGGCTATTGCAAAGAAAGGCTGTGGGCCAAGGAGTCTAAGAAACTGGAGAGAGAAAAAACTTACCCAAAACCTCACAAACAGCAGTCAGCAACAAACCTCAATCCAAATCTGGGTGACCTGCGTCTGACCCCACCACAACACTATGTGCCTCCCCTACAGCACTCTGTTCGCATATGTCAGTCCACAAACCGCTATCAAACGCCCACTATGTGCCAGGCAATGTGTTAGATGGTTGAGACACAACAGTGTTTCAATTATAAGCAAAACCAAACTGAATCCCTGTCTGTATGGAGCTTACAACCCATGGAGTCAATAACAGAATCACACAAACAGCCTAAAATTACAGGTGTAATAATAAATGTTAATAAAGCAAATGGTACTAAGAAAAATAATTTAAGCTAGTTCATAATGGCCAGGCTTTTTGACAAATTAAACCACTGCACTGAGATCTGAGGAATTAAATGTTAAGTAGGCAAAACGGGGAGCAGGGTGTTCCAAGCCAAAGGAGTGCACGCATGTAAGGTTCTTGAAAGGAGAGATCAACTGTGATGGACTGGAGTGTGACCTGTGCAGTTGCATAGGCCCCAGCTCTTAAAACGGACATCCTTGATCTCATACTCTGTCACCATCCTGAAATTCTAAATTATTTTTTGCCGTTAAACTTGTGACTTGTTAGGTGAAGCCCAATTGGACTGTGTGGGAGCTGTGAAGACAGGCTGGTGGCCAAGCACACATGCGCAGGCAATCTAGGGCACACAGGCCCCAAGGGCACCAGGGTGGGGGCTCGGCCCACAGTGGGAACCACTGGCCTGTCCATCCCCAGAGTCTGGTCCTGAGTGTTAACCCTCCAGCCTAAGCACTGCAACAGGAACTCAGGCAGTAAACTTTGATAGTAAATTACAAAACACTAAGTACACATAGACACTGCTTTAGAGCATCAGGGACTTATTAGAATTCTTCAAAACGTTAGAATCTCTGGTTCTCAAAATTGCTATAGCACAGGTGGCAAACACAAGGCCCGCGAGGCCAAATCCAGCCTTCCACCTTGTATTATCCAGCCCAGCACCTTGTTTCCACACAGCGGCACCGAGCTCCTTGCCCCTTGGCCCTAGTTAAGACGTAGTTACATTTATAACAGGCCTAAAATTAAATTCGGCCCTCAACTGCAACGCTGATGTGGCCCCTGGTAAAAATGAGTTTGACACCCTTGTGCTACAGCAAAGCAAATATTTACAGGCTTAGAAATAGAAATTAAATGTAAAGACCATTGCATTCCACAGAAAAGAATGTTATTTTAATATAAAGCTCTGAACAAATCATTTATTATTAATGAGAAAACCAACCTTACTTTTTTCTTATAATTGAAGATGCAATGCCAGGATGTAAACAGGCATTTCTAATGATTTACAAGCCATTAAGCTACTTCTGGTTTCTTGTGTTACCTATACAAGTAAGAATTGTCAGAGGAAACGTTAAGATCTTCTACAAATTTACATCTAATATTAAACTCAGACTTATAAAAATCTAATATGGTTAAATCTCTTCAGAAAACAAATGTTCAAGAATCAACAGCTCTAAATGTACTAAAATTTGTATCTGTAAATAATCAGAAATTTTTCCCAATATTGTCTCAGCCTATAAAATATGACAGCTTTAGGAATAGCTGCACCAGCAGAAAGACTCTACTCAAAATAAAAAGTTATAAAAAATTATTCACAATCTTGCATTTGCCAAGAGCAACTGACATTGCTTTCAATTATACTGACTGAAAATGAACTTGCTAAAAGTAAAATTTTCACAACCTAATACATTTGTAGAAAAGCAAGCCAAAAATACTTTATAACCAATCAAGATATCACAGCCCTGGCCAGTGTGGCTCAGTTGGTTGGAGCATCATCCTATAAACTGAAAGGCTGCGGGTTCGACTCCCAGTCTGGGCACATACCTGGGTTGTGGGTTCTGTCCATGGTCATGGTGCATACGAGGCAATCGATCGTTTTCTCTCTCTCACATCAATATTTCTCTTTCTATCCCCTACCTTCCCCTCTCTCTCTAAAATCAGTAAGCACATCCTCAGGTGAGGGGGGAAAAAAAGATATCGCAGACGTGTTATTTATTATAATATATAAAGTTATAACAAAATATTACTTTTGCAATTTATAAATTTGTTATTACTCAGAAAGCACTGGTACTTCTATTATGTTCTAATGTGGTTTTTTTTTAAGAGAAAAGCTTTATACTTTAAAACTTTTAGTGGCAACTTTTCCTTTTTTTTTTTTTTTTATTTATTTTTAGGGAGAGGGGAAGGGAGAGAGGGAAAGAAACATCAATGTGTGGTTGCCTCTCACATGCCCCCTACTGGGGACCTGGCCTGCAACCCAGGCATGTGTGCTGGCTGGGAATCAAACTAGCAACCTTGCAGTACAGTACATGCTGGCACTCAATCCACTGAGCCACACCAGCCAGGGCTTTCCTGCTGTTTGAACCAAGGACCCCACAAATTCTGTGGCCAACCCTGGCTGGAAAACAACTACAGTGAAAGGAATACCTTCAGGCTGGACTCAGGGAAGGCCAAAAGCTCTGCTTAGCTCAGAGTCTATTGAGACAGCCATTAAAATGAGGGAAAGGAGACAGCCATTAAAATGAGGGGATGGACTAAAGCATGGTCCAATAAATCAGAACCTTTATAGTTAAAACAGGAGTTTACAGTTCTAACAATCACCCCAAGATTGACTGTGCACACTCTAAACTTTGAAAGCCCCTACTCTGGTATATTCTTTTTTTTTTTTCATTTTATAGTGGGCCTGATTTTTCCTGCAATTACAATAGATCTTGGCCTAAGAGTAAATCTATAATCTCTTCTCCAGAATTAAGTTTATCATTTTCCTAACAGCACCTTCTCAAAAGCCTTCCCCACCCCTTTATTTGTTAGCAAGGTTAAGCTTATAACAGTGATGAAACAATCTGCAAAAAATGGGATAACTGACATAAAATGCAAAACTACACGCCCGGTCTTTACTCAGTCCAGCCAGAGAGCTTATAGTGTTTTTAAGATTTTATTTACTTATTTTTAGAGAGAGGGAAAGGGAGACAGAAAGAGAGGGAGAGAAACAGCAATGCAAGAGAGGAACATTAACCAGTTGCTTTTCACATGTGCCCCATCAAATCCACAACCCAGGCACGTGGGAATCGAAGCAGGACCCTTAGCTCTGCGGGACAACGCCCGACCAACTGAGCCTTACCAGTCAGGGCACTTTTAGTTTTCTTTGAGATAAAAACAATAGAACATTCAAAAAAGTCAACATACATTTTAAAGACACATGAAACATTCAATTTTATCAAAACTTTATTATTTGCAATTCAATGATTTTTTATATTGTAAAAAATTCAATCTATATTAAAACTTAGAAACTGAGGACACTTGCCACATGCAATCCTATTCCCTATGTAGCTATTCTTACAAGTTTAACATATACCTTCTAACCCGCTTCTATGCATATACAAATATATACAGAGATTTTTATTTAGAAAACAAAAATTTCTGTTCTGCACTCTTTTCCTCACTTATTTTGAGCATCCTTCTGTCTATTCAGATCTTTCCAAAAAAAACCACACTCACACACACACACACACACACACACAATTACCACAAATTAGATCCACATCTCTTGAGAGTTCCACAAAATTCCACTGTATAGAATACTACAGCTTATTCAAACAATTTCTCCCAACCAGACATTCACTTTGTTTCAGTTCTGTGCTACTGCAAGGTACAATATACAGACGGGGTCAGAGGACAGATAGATTTTCTTTTATCCCCCAACAACATTTTTTTCATTGCTTGTAGAGAGAGAGGAAGGGAGAGACAGAAACATCCATGTGTGAGAAACATCAATTGGTTTCCTCCTGGCCGAAACAATCGAACCTACAACCTAGGTATGTGCCCTGACCAGGAATCAAACCCACAACCATTCAGTTATGGGACAATGCTCCAACCAACAGAGCCACACGGGCCAGGGCAACATATGAATTTTTAAGGCTTTGGTACTACCTACCAAAAATTTGTAACTTTTGTGTAACTTCAACTAGCATTATCCACTTCCCCACATTTACGGTTTGAAATAATAATTTGAACCATAGTTCTTATTCTAAACTATTCTTTTCCAGCTTTCTATTCTCTTCCCATGACAGTGCTCAAATGTTTCAATTATTGCAGCTTTCAAATACATTACAACTGGTACATCAAGTCAGTCCCTCAAATATTTATTTATCTATCTATCTCTGGAAGGATTAAAAGTATGCAAACTTCTATCTATTCGACATATATAAGAGATGGTGAGAAAGAAAGAATGGAAAGAAATCCAGCTTTAGACCCAGGAATGTCTGAGTTGTAGACCTAATTCAGCAGCAGCTCAGTAATTAGTAATCCAGGCCATGTAAACTCTCAACCCTGTAAAACTGTTGCAAGGAGTACTAAGTGTGTAAAGCACCAAACAAAATATCTGGCATGTAATACTCACTCAATAAACAGCACTTATGACTATCACCCTCATAGGTGATAAAACTAGCTTTGCCAGAGAAGAGCGAAAACACAGGCAAGAACGAATACTGATACTTGGGCCAGTGATGAAGGACACTCATTTTCTCTTATTGAGAGAAATAAAGCTGTGGTTTTGGGGTCACATAGTCCTTCTGAAGTCTAATGAAAATGGGGCTCCTAGAGAAACTTTCCCAGTATTTAATGAAATTCTTTATGTCAGGAATCTTAAGAGCCTTGTATTAAGAGGGAGACCAGGTAATTTTTTCTGGACTTAACTGCAAGAATCTGAACACGTTATCTACTAAGTTTTGTGACAAAATGATTCACTTAACTTTGCTCAGAATGAAACAATTAAATCCTGCTTTTTATTAGACTTCTCAATTTCATGAACTATATGAAAACAAATCTTGGTAAATGAAACCACAAGTTGTGCTAGAATTACTTCAAATACTTTTTTTTTTTAAGATTTTATTTATTTATTTTCAGAGAGAGAAGAGAGAGAGAAAGAGCAATGTATGGTTGCCTCTCACATGGCCCTCACTGGGGACCTGACCCGCAACCCAGGCATGTGCCCCGACTGGGAGTCGAACCGGGACCGTCTGGTTCCCACCCCGCGCTCAATCCACTGAGCTACACCAGCCGGGCTACTTCAAATACTTTTAAGCGTGATGTTCAAACACCTAACCTAAACAGCGAATCAAAAGAAAGTCCAGCCCTGGCTGGAGTAGCTCAGTGGACTGAGCGCGGGGTGGGAACCAAAGGGTCCCGGTTCGATTCCCAGTCAGGGCACATGCCTGGGTTGCAGGCCAGGTCCCCAGTGAGGGCCATGTGAGGAACAACCATACATTGCTGTTTCTCTCCCTCTCTGTCTCCCTCCCTTTCCCTCTCTCTAAAAATAAATAAATAAAATCTTTAAAAAAAAAGGAAAGAAAGTCCAAAAGGATAACAAATCTGACCGAAGTCAATTCTTAAAAAGGCTGTATCAATTCAAGGAATTAAATGAGCTTCTGAATTAAAAAAAAAAAAAGAAAGAAAGAAAAGGATGACTTCCTTGTCTACAAACATCATTTAAAAAACAAAACTGACCCAGCAAATATACACAGTTTAATGAGTAAATGAATATAGCTTATCCTGACTTCCCCCAGCGAGGAATCCTTTTTTACCCTTTATTCTTCCCTAACTCCCTGGGTGAATAACCCACTCATTTAACTGTTTAATATATCGTGTCAGAATGAGGTGGACGCGTGAACCACTGGGAGTACCAGACAAAGTTTGGCCCCAAGGTCCTTGGTCCCTCCCGCTGCCACCATTCCACGTGCTGACGATGCGGTGGCCCCAAGGAAGCTGCAGGCCCAGAGACGCACTTGGGAACCCGAGGCACCAGGGGTGCTAACAGCGCCAGGCCGGGCCTCTCTCCCTCCTGTCCCGCGCCCAGGATGCGCACAGTGTGGTAGACTCCGCGGCCTCAGAAACCCTCGTCCGGCAACCATACAGCCCCTAGACGGGGGTCAGACAGCAGGATAGCGGCATAATACTCCCGCCTCCCTCGCGGGCCCCCAGGAGGCCCGGCAGGACCAGGAAGGCATGAAGACTGGGGAGGGACGGCGCGCTCACCATCAGAACTTTGGCCGCGTTCTCCAGCTGAGAGATCACTTCTGGGGGGCCCAGCGTCGCCGCCATCATGGTCTCTCTTCAATGACGCGCCATCCAGTGCATTCTGGGAGCAGCGCAGCTGCCCACCAATCGACACACACGCCCCGCCCCTGCTCGCCCCAGGCGGCTGGGGAAGGCTGAGCAGGGACTGGGGCTGGGCGGAGCTGCCTGGCCTGCGACTGATCAGGTTGGGGGCAGGGAGGCGTGGACAGTGTCAGAAATGGGATTGGGGAACACCAGCGGTGGGCTGGGCAGCGAAGGCCGCGCAAGCGTGCTCCTGGTATCAGAGCTTGAGTGCCTGGGCGCGCGGACCCGCGGTTTCTAGTGAGTGATTCCCAGCCTCGCGCACAGACACCAGCACCACGCGATGCCGGCCGTCTCTTTCTTGCCCCGGTCCGCTGCGTTCTGTGCCAGAGAGCCTCCTGAGATCTGGATCCCGGGGCGCCCCCGCCCAGAACGTGCCTCATGCATCCAGGCTTCCTTGCCTCGGCCTGCAGCTCCGCACTCCGGGAGACCGTACGTAAGGCGTAGTCCCGGTGCTTTTGCTCCACAGGCCACTGACACCCGTGTAGGAAAACCCATCCTTCTCTCTAGCCAAGGCTCTCAGTCCGTACCGAGAAGCGGAAGCAGACCCGGGTTGACCGCCTGCTTCTCTCACCAAGTGAGAGCTCGCAGCTTCTACGCTTCCAGCTCTGTCGTTTTTCACGGGATTCATCGTGTTAATACTGGGCCCGTTTGGAGAAGCCATTGGAGTCGCTAGTAATGCACCTTGCACTCCTTCGGTCTGCTTTACAACATTCAAGCACGTGGCTCTCAAAACAGCCGACTCAGCTTCTCTGACTGCTACAAATGGGTTTGGACAAGGGTGTATTTCGTTTGGCGTCCACATCCCTGTCACTATAATATCTACTTTTGCTGCTGCTCTGCTTCCTAGGACCACACAGTGAGGAAAGTGTGAAGATAGGGAATATATAAAATGAGGTCACTTTAACCAAGCTGCTAAAAAATTATTAACATTAGGAAGGTTGGAGCATGAGGAAAGACTCCATTCTTGTTCTAACTGGCCTGGAAACTCAAACTTTTTGAACTTTTCAGTCTTGGAGGCTCAGCCCTCTGATTATGGCCCTGAAGGATTCACATATCCAGGCGACAGAACCCGACTGGACCTGATGTCCATCATCCAGGACACCTGACATTTGACTGATAACTGTCCTTGATCAATCCTAGGGCTAAAAATGCAGGACTGATAATTCTCAAGAACGCACTTTTTTCTCTAAGAACTCAAAGTTTCTTCTTTGGTACATTTCTGGGGGTTTTATCTAGCTTTGTTCCAGGTTTGCAAGCCCTGAGGCCCTTGAAAAAAATCCTTATTTTATATTCTAGCCAAAACCTCCAGACTCCTTTTGAATTCTCTTGACAACAGAAAGTCAAATTCATTGCAGGGTCTTTAAGTTTCATCTGTGGAAATCTTCCTATATTTCTTCCTAGTTATTAGTAAGTCACACTTTTGAGGTTTTATTTTTTTATGTCACTGCAACAAAATTACATTATTAGCTGAATTGGAAATCAGGTTGTTTCATTTGGCATCTATACAACTTGAGGCTGAAAAAGTGAATTAACAATTTTTATTGCTTGAGAAACGAAGTAAATTTCATTTCACTACCAAAGGGTAAAATACACCAAAATACAGGTAATAGTCTTTTTTTATTTTAAGAATTGTGTGAAACGAGCTCTGGCTGGTGTGGCTCAATAGATTGAGTGCTGGCCTGCGAACCAAAGGCTCGCCGGTTTGATTCCCAGTCAGGGCACATGCCTGGGTTGTGGGCCAGGTCCCCAGATGGGGGCATGTGAGAGGCAACCTCACATTGATGTTTCTGTCCCTCTTTCTCCCTCCCTTCCCCTCTCTCTAAAAATAAATAGTTTTAAAAAATTGTTTGAAATGAAGTGGTTGAGATAATGACTTACAATAAATATTTGACTACAGTGTCTCTAGCTGCCACAGCATAGTTCTGGCAGGTCAGTGGTATATCTGCAGAAGTGTAGATAAATGAATCATTTGTGACATTGAAGGTTTGAGACTTATAATGCTTCAGATTGGGCCTCTGCTCCAAAACATTTGTTTTGTGCAATTATGTAAGAACTGTGCATCTAGAGACACTTTAAGAGGAAGAAGGAAACGTATTTTACCAAATGTGAGGGTGAGTGTGCTTCTTCACAATTTAACTGAGTATTTTGAATTTAGTGGCTTTATAAAGTAGGTTACAGACATCTGACATAACTGGGAGCCATGAATGTTAGGGTAAACATTGAAGTTGTAGAATCTCAATTTTGGAAGACACTAGAATTTATCTACTAGTTTAATCTCCCCTCCACATGCCTGAGTCTGTTAGGTAGGGGTAAGGTGTAATATTGCAGCCATATGCTCTTCATTTTAAAAAATAGAAGGGAAGAAATTTGTGCAAATTCCAATAATTTCTCATGAGGCATGAGAGAAATGTTTATGGTCTAGGAAAGGGTAGTAGTCTGGTTGAAATGTTCCTGAAGTCAAGAACATTTCACAAATACATTCCCTCTGCTTTTAGGGTACTCCTTTAACATCTGTGGTGTTGACAGGAGAAAATTTCTGAGATGTGCTAAATTACAGCCTATGATTAGAGAGTAGGGAGAGGAGAGTAATTAACCAGTTAATAGCTGTGGGTCAATTAGCAGTAGACTGCTTACAGTCCTGAGGCTTTGAATCAACTTCAGTGACCATTGGAGACCACCATATCCCTCATATGCCTGTACCCAATCTAAAGAAAAAAAACATTTCTTGCTTGGAGGACACACTCCTATTATAGAACTGCCTGGGCTTCATCTCCCCCCACTCCGCTCCCTGCCCCCTCCCACCCTTATCTGTAGCCAATGTAAATTCTTCTAAAACAACTTACATCTCTTCCCCAAAACAATGTTTGAAAGTGCCAGGACAGCACACGTGTTCGTCTTCCCCAACTTGCCCTTCTACTGGTGGTTTAGATTGTACACTCCAGGACCTGCTTTTCTGGCTAGCATATGGCTCAATAAACCCTTTCTCTAAGAAAAGTTTTTGGACTTTTGGTCAAGATGACGGTGTAGGCAGCTATGGCTCACTTCTTCACACAACTGCATCAAAACTACAACTAAAATAGAACAACCATCACTCAGGACCAACAGAAATCAAGTTGAATAGAAATTTGACAGCTATGGAATTAAACCACATCCATCCAGACTGGTAGAAGATGTGCAGGCGTAGATGCAGAACATGTGGTGAATAGAAATTCAGGAGGGATATCTCGGGAGCAAGGAGTCCCAGACCCACACCAAGACACCCAGCCCGGGATTCCAGAGTCAGGAAGGTTAAGTCCCCACAACTTCTGGCTGCAAAAACCAGCAGAGATTTAGTCAGTGGAAGAAACTTCTGGAGCCCCAAGCAGCTTCTCTTAAAGAACCCAGATATGGACTCACCTACTCAGACTCCCTCTGGGCTCTGGCACCAGGGTGGCAGCCTGAGGGGGCACCAGCAGTGTGCAGGAGGAGGCTGAGGTGTCAGGCATCAAGGTGAGCAGAGGCCATTATCCCTTTTCTAGGCCCTCCATCAACCTAGCTAACACTGTTTGACCTGCCTCAGAGATTCCTCCCTACCCAACTACTGGCCCACCTAAGCTACTTCTCATATGAATGGTCGTGGCTCTTGCTTCACAACTTCCTAAATCCTCTCAAAGCAGCAACAGCTGGCTTCGGAGAGCCCCAGGCCTGAAACTAGCAGCCTAGATTTACAGCTTGGCTTCGCCTGGAAATCTCCAAGCCCGGCACAAGTAGTAGCCATCTCAGATTGCTTTTTAACTCAGGCAGGGTGCCCCTGGGAAAAGCACAGGTCGGGGCTGAACTCGGCCTGCACCACCTGAGAAATCCCAGGGGCCAGCAAACCCAGTGGGCAGCTACAGACCATGTCAGAGCACCACAACTGTGCCCCTGCACAGCTGATCTTCTATGGAGGGTGGAAGTGGGTGGCCACTGGTCATAGCCAATCCTAACAGCTGACTGGCCTGGGAAAATCCCTCCCATTGTTCTGCCAACAGCAACCAAGGCTCAATTACAAGAGGAGAGTGTACTCAGCCCACACAAACGGTGCACCTCAAGTACCCAGCTTTAGGAATGGGGAGGCTGTGCCACTGGACCCTACTGGTCGCCTACTACATCAGGCCACACTACCAACACCGGAGTCAAAGCAGCTCTACCTAATACATAAAAGCAAACACAGGGAGGCATCCAAAACAAGCCGACAAATAAATATGACTCAAATAAAGGAACAGATTAAAACTCCAGAAAAAGAGCTAAATGAAATGGACATAAGCAATCTACCAGATGCAGAGTTCAAAACACTGCTTATAAGGATGCTCAGGGAACTTAGTGAGGAACTTAACAGCATATAAAAGATGAAGTCAGATACAGAGGATACACTGTTTTTAATTGAAATAAAGAACAATTACAGGGAAAACAACAGTAGAGCGAGTAAAGCTGAGAATCAAATTAATGATTGGGAACATAGGAAGGAAAAAAAACAATCAGGATGACAAGAAGAAAAGAGAATCCAAAAAAAATGAGGATAGTGTAAGCAGCCCATAGGACAACTTCAAGGGGTCCAACCTTCACTTCATAAGGGTGACGGAAGGGGAAGCGAAAGAGCAAGAAATTTGAGAACTCTATTTGAAAAAATAATCAAAGAAAACTTCCCTAATTTGGTGAAGGAAATGGACATGCAAGCACAGAGAGTCCCAAACAGGATGGATGCGAAGAGGCCCACACCAAGAAACATGATAATTAAAATGCCAAAGTTCAAAGATAAAGAGATGGGAGAGTGGCTGTGGGAGAATGGGTGAGAGGTGAGAGGATTAAGAAGTACAAACAGGCAGTTACAGAATAGCCATGGGGATGTAAAGTACAGTATAGGAAAAAGAGCAGCCAAAGAACTTACATGCATGACCTGTGGGCATGAACAAGGATGAGGAGATTGCTTGAGGGAGTCAATGGGTGCTAGATGGAGGGGGAAAAAAATCAGGACAACTGTACTAACATAATCAATAAACTATAATTTAAACAAAAAAGTTTTCTACATGGACCTGGCCAGGCTGCTCAGTTGGTTGGAGCATCATCGTGAACACCAAAGGGTTAGGGGTTTGATCCTTGGTTGGGCCGCATGTGAGAGGCAACCAATCAATGTTTCCCTCACACAATCAATGTTTCTCTCTCTCGCTCTCCCCCTCTGCCTCTAAAATCAAGAAACATATTTTTAGAATAGTTTTTTTTCCCAATTTTCCCCCCTTTATCCTCCCTCTGCCCTGCACCCTCCAACCCTCTAAGCCTTTACCCGACCCCTTAGTTCATGTCCAAGCGTTGTACATATAAGTTCTTTGACTTCTCTGTTTCCTATACCATTCTTAACCTCCCCCCATCTATTTTATGCCTACCAATTAAGCTTCTTATCTCCTGTACCCTTCCCCCCGATTCTTCCCCTCTCCCTCCCCACTGAAAACCCTCTTTGTGATGTCCATTTCTCTGATTCTGTTCCCGTTCTAGTTGTTTGCTTAGTTTTTGTTTTGTTTTGTTTTTTAGGTTCAGTTGTTGATAGTTGTGAGTTTGTTGTCATTTTACTGGTCATAGTTTTTGATCTTCTATTTCTTAGATAAGTCCCTTTAACATCTCCTATAATAAGGGCTTGGTGACGATGAACTCCTTTAATTGACCTTATCTGGGAAGCACTTTATCTGCCCTCCCATTCTAAGTGATAGCTTTGCTGGATGGAATAGTCTTGGATATAGGGCCTTGCCTTTCATGACTTCAAACACTCCTTTCCAGCCCCTTCTTGCCTGTAAGGTTTGAGAAATCAGCTGACAGTCTTATGGGAACTCCTTTGTAGGTAACTCTCTCCGTTCCTCTTGCTGCTTTAAAGATTCTTTCCTCTTTAATCTGGGTAATGTAATTATGATGTGCCTTGGTGTGTGATTCCTTGGTCCAACTTCTTTGGGACTCTGAGCTCCTGGGCTTCCTAGAAGTCTGTTTCCTTTGCTAGATTGGGAAAGTTCTCCTTTTTTATATTTTCAAATAAGTTTTCAACTTCTTGCTCTTGTTCTTCTCCTTCTGGCACTCCTATGATTCAGATATTGGAACATTTATAGTTGTCCCAGAGGTTCCTAAGCCTCTCATTTTTTTGAATTCTTGTTTCTTCATTCTGTTCTGGTTGACTTTTTATTTCTTCCTTTTGTTCCAAATCATTGATTTGAGTCGAGGTTTCCTTCCCTTCACTGTTAGTTTCCTGTATATTTTGCTTCATTTCACTTAGAGTAGCCTTCATTTGTTCCTTCATTTTGCGTCTGAGCTCAGTCAGTTCTGTGAGCATCCTGATTACCAGTGTTTTGAACTCTGCATCTGATAGGTTGGCTATCTTTTTCGTCACTTAGTTGATTTTTTTCTTTAGCTTTGATCTGTTCTTTCATTTGGGCCATTTTATTTTGTCTCGACGCACCTTTATGTAATAAGGGGTGAAGCCTTAGGTGTTCACTGGGGAGGGCAACACACAATGTTGTGTTGTGGCACTGTATGTGGGAGAGGAGTCCGAGAGGGAACAATGCTGCTTGCTCTGCTCTCTGCTGGCTTTCAGTCACTCCCACCACTACCCATACGCAAATTGGGCCCTTCTGGTGCTGATTCCTGGGTGGGTGGGTTTGTGTACATTCTAGGACCCTGTGGGTCTCTCCAACGAACTCTCATGTGAGGCTTGGAGTTTCTCCCACCGTCTCAACCCTCACAGGTTTTTTCAGTCAGAGGTTTTGAGGCTTTATTTCCCCGAGCTGGAACCCTGGTTACACAGTCTGTCTTGCTCCGCAGTTGTTCCTCCCGGTTTATCTGCACTGAAATGTGAGACCACTTGCTCTGCCAGCGGCAGTCCTCCAACCACCACCTTGCCTCAAGTCCCCTCCCCGGCTGCTCATCTCCACCCCTCCTACTGGTCTGGATGAATGTTTCTTCTTTAACTCCTTGGTTGTCGGACTTCCATACAGTTCAATTTTCTGTCAGTTCCATTTGTTTTTTGTTATTTAAATTTGTCCTTATTTTGGTTGTGTGAAGAGGCACAGTGTGTCTACCTATGTCTCCATCTTGGCTGGAAGTCTTCAACCCTCCCATTTTTTATTTAGTAGTCTGTGAAAGAACAACTTAAGACCACGCAGTGGTTGTCTTACCCATACAGTGGTCTGAGCAGTGGGAGCTGCCAAGCATTTTCAGTGGGGACAGCTGAATGGGCAAACGGGCTACTGCTCCCCTACAGGCTAAGGAGTAGAAAGCACCAACCCACTACAAAGGAAGTGATGTGTCCACCAGAGGGAGCCATCCTTGCCCAGGAGGAGAGAGTAACACATTTCAAGTGTGGGAGTACTAAAGGTTTGGGTTCTGGTTTTAAAACATCACCTAAAGTTCTGTCGTGAAAGAAGAGAAGGGGGCTTCACAGAGAGGGTTACAAAAATGTGGGGTACATGGAGAGAGAGGAGTAGGAAGTCAGGAATCATTGGGTTGGGTCATCCAAGGCCTGGGACCTAATCTAAGACATTCAACTCAGAAGAAGTCCTACTGCCTTGAGTGTGAGGGCAAAGGGTGAGACCATTGGGAAGGGTAATAGTCCAGAACAGGAGGGGCTCTGGGCCTGAAACCTACTAGGGGGTGAATGCCCAGCTTTAACCTGAGCAAGAGCCACTCTGAGGGCAGCCCAGGGCCTCAGCAGTTCCTCCCACAATGACTCAGAGAAGGGTATGCCTGCCCCAGCATGCTCTTGGGCCCCAAAGAGATTTCTGGCCAGCTGTGGGGGACCTCCCACCCCTTCCCTTGAGCAGACTAGAGATCTGGAACTAAGATACCCTATCCTTATTTGCATACATCTCCTGGGTGGGAACAAAGAACAAGCATTTGGGAATGATGGGCATGTGGCCACATACTCAAATGCACAAGTTTATACCTGATTGATTACCATTCTGAGTAGACTGGGCTTATCTCCTTGTGTTAAAGAAGCTACTAGGAGAGTTATAATAATGTAGTAAAGTTAAAATGTCTCTTGGATGATTAAGTGCTATGCTAATGGTCTACTTGTCATGTCACATTCAAGATAGTTTTTAATCATCTGCTGGCATCACTATCTCAATGTTCAGTCTCACTGCAGCATTGACAAACTTCATGGAAGATCACAACCACACACTCAAAAATCTCAGACCTAGAAATCCCAGGTAGTGACATACCAAGAACAATATGGCTATTAGCAAACCTGTAGTATATTCTGCTTTATCAGTGGATGGTCCAAAAATGTCTAGTGATAAAAATATACCTTGAATCATATAGAATTTTCAATCTAAAAGTGACCTTGGAGATTCTAGAGCCCAACCTCCATTTTCTTCTTCGTATAATTATTATATAAAAGATCACATTTTCATAGCAGAAAGTTTAGAAATAAACAGAAAACAATGGAGGGAAAAAATTCACCCACAATCACACCACCCAGAAGAGGCAACCATTTTTTAACTTTGTCATATTTCTTTTCAGACATTTAAAAATTTGATACATTTTTTTCTCCCTACATTCCAAAGTTGAGATCATATTATACACACAGCTTGTATACTCTACTTTTAACATTATATAGTGATAATTTCATTTGTCATTGAAAACTCTTAGAAAATAGGATTTCTAAAGATTCATGAAAGATCAATATGACAGAGTTAGACCATAATATTTTTTTAAAAGATTTTATTTATTTATTTTTAGACAGAGGGGAAGGGTGGGAAAAAGAGAGGGAGAGAAACATCAATGCGTGGTTGCCTCTCACGCACCCCCTACTGGGGACCTGGCCCACAACCCAGGCATGTGCCATGACTGGGAATCTAACCAGCAACTCTTCAGTTCGCAGACGGGCACTCAGTTCACTGAGCCACACCAGCCAGGGGTAGACAATAATACTTTTGTCTCATGCCATTGGGCATGTCATTTTTTTTTAAATATTACTGTAAATGTGTTGGAATAAATAGTTCTGTGCTGGTTTTTGCCTTTATAAGCTCCACTTTCTTTGTTCTCTCTGTATCAGGTGAGTTGCTACCTGAATCTGTGTCTCCTGGGTTGCAACTCTTTTGTTCAAATAAATGCTTTCTATTTTTATTACACTCTACAACTAATTTTGGTTGACAAGGGCATCAGAGACAGTTCAAGAAAAGACTTGGAGGTGCAACATGAGGTGTCTCACATGGGCAACAATATGAGCCAAGCTGGAGGTGTTTGGCCTTCAAAACAGAGACTGATGGAGAAACTGATTCTATCTGGTCATCTGGAATGTTCCAGGGCCTCAAAGGTGCAGAGCCACCTGTGAGGAGTGTTCCTGTCCTTTGGGGTTTTGACCGCTCAAGATAACAATTTGCTTTAGTCCAGTGGGTCTCACAGTTTTTGAACTCAGGAGCCCTTTACACTCTTAAAAGTTATTGAGGATCCCAAAGAACTTAGTGTGTGGGGAGAGTGTGAAAAGAGCTATATCTATCAACATTTACCATATTATAAATTAAAACTAAGACATTTAAAATGTTTATTTTTTTTAAAGATTTTATTTATTTACTTTTAGAGAGAGGAGAAGAGAGGGAGAAAGAGCAATGTATGGTTGCCTCTAACATGGCCCCCACCGGGGACCTGGCCTGCAACCCAGGCATGTGCCCCGACTGGGAATCGAACCGGGACCCCCTGGTTCCCAGCCCGTGCTCAATCCACTGAGCTACACCAGCCGGGCCTAAAATGTTTATTAATTGAAAAAGTAATAAAACCGCCCTGGCTGGTGTGGTTCAGTGGATAGAGTGCCGGCCTGCGAACCAAAAGGTCGCCGGTTTGATTCCCAGTCAGGACACATGCCTGGGTTGCAGACCAGGTCACCACTAGGGGGCACACAAGAGGCAACCACACATTGATGTTTCCCTCCCTCTCTTTCTTTCTCCCTCCCTTCCCCTCTCTAAAAATAAAATCTTTTAAAAAAATAATAACAAAACCATTGCATGTTCACGTAAATGTTTTATGCAAAATAATCTTTCCCAGAGCAAAACAAAACTTATGGAGCTGGGATGAGTGGAGTGGCAGGCATTGTTTTATATTTTACAAACGTCTAGAATATGTGCTTTCTTATTTCTGCCTACACATTCAATCTGTTGTGACACGCTGCTTTGGTTGAAGGAGATGGAGAGAGTCCAGCCTCCCCCAGGTATGCAGTCGGAAAACAGTTCCTTGTGGCCCTGCAAGTCTGCAGAACACACTGACAGCTGCTGCTCTGGCCTAAGTCGAGATTTCTGCAACACCGTGAGCAGTGCTCCAGCAGAAACCTGTACTGTTTCAACAGACTAGAGACAAATTTGTTTGGAAAAGGGTTTTCTGGGAGTTGCTATAAATCACATGACCCATTTGAACCTTTTTACTACTTTGAAAAATACTTCAGCCATACAGCTTTTTCCCTTTTTCAAACCTAAGGTTTTGGCCTCACTGAACACCTGACCTGCTAGGCCCTGTCCACAAGGTGGCTCCTGGCTCAACCCTTTCTAGATGGACCCAGGCCAGAGCCCTTGATTCCTAAAGGCTTGCCAAGAGCCAAGGGAAGGAGCTCGGAGGTGGGTGCAGAGAACCATAGCACAAAGTCTCGCTCTGGGCATGATGGTCTTCCACAGCTGTCCATTCTTAGGTTTCTCAAGTCATTCTTTCTTGCAGGAAAAAGAAAACGAAAAAAAAAAAAAGATGAATCAAACAAGAACACATCATGGTTTGGAAGCCCTGCCTGAACACAAGGCTGCAGCTGTCACAGGAGCTCAGTGAGTGGTCCAACAGTGTCTCCTGCTGTCTGCCAGCATCCTTCCAATCCTGTCCTTGCCTAACTGTGACTGAGCCCATGGACACTGGGTTTTTCTCAGCAGAAGCTGCTCACTGTGTCACATGACTATAGTTGTTGTTGTTCTTGTTTTTTACCTTGCATTTGGGTAGATAAAAGTAAAAAAAAGTTTGTGTCTAAGCCCGAGTGATCTAATAATATTGACTTTGTGTGTACTCCTAAAGCGGGTAGTATTTATTTCGAACAGAGACTCCATGCTATGCTGAGATAAGGTTTAAGATTAAAGGGTTCCCAGGGCAAAGAGAAATGGCCTCAGGTTACAAGGCTAAGCTGTCTATAATATTTTGAGCCTGCAGACCAAAAGCCAGTGATGTTTCTGGGGAAAATGTAAAATCCCAGGAAGCTAGGACCAGGAGTATGACCTCAGGGCCACCCTCTTCCATGTTCCATGGCTCTAGCTGTGTGCGGCACACCTAGGAGTCTCTTTTCATCTGCGGGACACACCTACCAGAACCAGCCCTGACTCTAAAGGCACAAGAAGAAACTGCTGTGTCCTTGGCTCTTGGTTTCTGGGGCACTTATTTATTAAAGGTTATTATTATGTATAACATTATATTGGGCACCGGGTAGAGGGGATAGATCATGGAGAAAACAAATGATTGTCATACACAGGCCCCACTCTGAAGGAGACTACAGATGAATATATGAATTTAACAAATAATATGAGTGCCTACTATGGGTGATTCACAGGAATGGGGAAGTAAGACATCTTTAACAAAAATCACTAAACATTAAAAATACTTTTACATGAATCCTAGATCAGTAAAAGCTTAAGCTAAAAAGCTTCTAGAAGAAAACAGAATGTGTTTATGATCTTGGAGAAGAAAAAGATTTCTTAAATATAACACAATGCACTAATCATAAAAGAAAACATAAATTTGGGATTCATCAAAATTAAAACCTTCTGCTTTTTAAGATACTATTAAGAAAATGGGATGTGTCCCCAATACACACACCTGACAAAGAGTTTACATCCAAATTGCCTCCTTGTAATGCAAAATCATGAGTTTTCCATCTTAGAATATTTAATTATTCCCCAGCATGGAGAATGAGAATTTAATTCTTTTAAGATTCTCTGCCCCTGATACCCATACATGTTCTTCCTGTTCCCCCATCTTTCTAATATAATATTCTCATGATTTTGGTGAAATATTTAGCTTTTCATTATTATAACTATGACAGTGCTCTCTCTAAATGAACCATATGGTAAACAATAATTCTTTACTTTTCTGCTCAGCCTTTAGTTTTCCCTAGAGTTAATTATTGGCTTGTGTTTTCTAATCAGCGATTTATGTTTTCCATGTGCTTGTCCCAATCCATTCCAAACTCTTTACCAAGTAATCTAATCTCCTTTCAAGACAGATGAAAGGCTTCTTCCCTGAGAAGTCTCTCCAAGAGCCTTCTGACCCTAGATGCCCCAACATCACCCCAGTGATTCCCTTTCCTCTGCTCCTTTGTTGGGTCCACCTCTTGGATGCCATGTCTTCCCCCAGCTTGGTTTACTCTCTTCTTTTGCTGGAGGGCATCCTGTGAAACCTCCTTAAGAGAGTGTGGGGAAATAAAATATTCTGAATTCTTGAATGTCTGAAATGCCATTATTCTACTCTCACACTGATAACTTGTCTGGGCACAGAATTTTAAGTCACAGAACTTCCGCCAAGATGGCAGCGTAGGTGGACGCACTCGCCGCCCGCACATCCAGAGTGTCTAAACAACGAACGCTGTAGCGAAAAATTAAACAACCAGAATGGACAGAATCAAACTGAAGGGAAGTCCGACACCCAGGAGGTAGGAGAAGACGAACATCCAGGCCGGTAAGCAGGGCAGTACCGGGCGGAGGAGCGGAGTGAGAGGCAGCTCTCACGGAGGGACTCACGCCGCCAGCTCCTGAACAGGGCGTGGCCCCGAACAACAGGTGAATCCCGCAAGCCGGCGACGCTGCCAGAGAGAGGCCAGGGCTGAGCCAACAGAACCGAGTCTGGCAGAAAAGGCGGTGGGGAACTGGAGAGCGGAGGAGTGACGGGAGCCCGGGGTGATCAGAGGCCGCCATTGTTTCCTCCTAGGCCCCGCCCCCAGAGGCAACATCACCCAAAAGCGACCCAGGTCGCAGGCACCTGCCAGCTGACAAGTGCACCGAGATAAAAAGAATGAAAATGGCCAAAATGAAAGATCAGAACAAATTACAACTAACGGATGACAACATAGTCAACCTATCAGATGCGCAATTTAAAATGCTTGTAATCAAATTGTTAACAAAACTGGAAGATAGGTGGACGCAAATAGTTGAACAGATGAAGAATACGATAAGGATAATGGA